>LR812530.1:38613829-38913829 GCA_903798195.1 Danio kyathit
CTCAGATACGAGGATCTGTACACAGAAGTGCACTTTATCCACTTCCCAATTCAGAAGAAATTCAGAAGAGTCTGATGATTATGAAACGTATAGAACCGAAAAACAAACAGGAACCGTAGAGCACATTTATTGGCTTTCTATAGAAGCTATTTTGAATGAAAAATAAAAAAACACAACCGGAAAATCTATGTGACTCACTTAGCAGATTGTAGTTTGCAACGTTTATAAGGTCATAAAAATTATGCCAAGTCAGAGTTACTTTTGAGTATTTTACTGGATTGTCAATGTTTATGTAATCCATACACTCATAAAGTCTGTTTTAAGCAGGGATTCTCAAACTCCAGAGTTTCAAAGGCGCCATCATTGGCCTAAAGTTTCAGAGCAGCTCTGGGGAAGTCAAATTAACTTTGTGGGAGAGCATTGAGAAAACATGCTGAGCAAATGGCATAATTTTGATCCACTGACCCTTCAGGTTAACTTGGTGAAATCTGGCAACCCACTACAAAGATTTTTTTTTTGACAGGAATTTAAATTTATTGAAAGTGATTTCTTCATTTGGCCCTCAAAACATGACTATCCTTATTAAGCAGCTTTTCACCACAGTTTCTGGTCTGTTGCAAAAAGTTGAGCTCGTGCAAGAAACATTCATTAGCCAAGAAGTCACATGATTGTAGGCGGGCAATGCTCGTAGGTTCTTGTCAGAATGTCCTAACCGTAAAAGAGTGGGCAAAACAAAAGGCATTTTTGAGCATTACCAAAATCCTTGAGATTCGACTTCCTCTATAGAAACTGAACACAAAGGTGCAGTAAGATTCAGGATGTCTGTGGTGGACTAACACAAGGTTGGTCTTGTGTGGTTTACTGGAAAGGTGAAATACATTTATTGTTTCAAGAGTAACGTAATGGTTTTGCGCTTGCAAAATCTCAGGAATCACAGTGGACTTTCACCTGATCAAAAAAAAAAAGCTTTCTTTGGAAGATTTTTGTATTTTACAAACATATTATATATAATATAAATATTTTTTAATTATAATATATATAATTTTTTTTAAATTATATAATATTAAGAATTAACTATAAATGTCCTGTTTTTTGTGAAGTTCACCCTGAAAATATATGGTCGTATATGGCAGTTGAAGGAAGAATTATTAGCACTCCTGTAAAATGTTTATTCTTTTATATTTTTCCCCCAAGCTCTGTTTAACAGAAGAAAGATTTTGTTCAACACATTTGTAAACAATATTTTTAATAACTAATATCTAACTGATTTGTTTATCTTTCCTATGATGACAGCACATAATATTTTACTAGATATTTTGCAAGATACTAGTTTTCAGCTTAAAGTGACATTTGAAAACTTAACTAGGCAAGTTAGGGTAATTATTTATATAATTGATCTATATAATTAGGCAAGTCGTTGTATAATAAGTGAGTTATGTAATAATATTACTTTAAGTAATGAGTAAAGTAATACATAACTTAAAAAAATAAGTAATAATATTTGAGTTACTTTTAGAAAAATGTAACTCAAGTTACTTTTTAGATTAGTTAACACGCTTTTAAAAATAGCTAAATTAAATTTAGTGTAATCACGTTAAATCACACTCAATAAGAAAATGAGCTCAGCCCTCTTTGTAGTATCCCTTGGAACTGATTTGACAATCCGTGACAGCAATGTAGTTGCATTTACCTCAATTTTAGCCAGACGTGCCACACTTCTAAAGTTCACCCCCCCTCCCCACCCCCCCTACACATGGCAAGTGGATACAGGACATTTTTTACTGTATCAGACTTGGGCTTCCTTTCTTGACTACATCAAATGCCTGCCTATTACACCTGGTGCTGGCAACCTGAAACATTTATCGTTTTATTAGAAGGCTTTTTTTTTTATACATTATTATTATTATTATTGTTATTATTATTATTATTATTATTATTATTATTTTCTTTATCTGTATCTATTTCTTCTCTGATGTCATGTACTTATTTATTTAATGTAATTAATTAGGTATTTATGTATTTATATACATATATTTATTGTTGTTTTGTTCATCGAGTTAACACGTGGCGCAGTGGTTAGCGCTCTCGCCTCACAGCAAGAAGGTCGCTGGTTCGAGCCTAAGCTGGGTAAGTTGCCATTTCTGTGTGGAGTTTGCATGTTCTCCGCGCATTCACGTGGGTTTCCTCCGGTTTTCCCCACAAGTGTAAAGACATGCAGTATAGGTGAATTGGGAAGGCTAAATTTGCCTTGCAGCTGGAAGGGCATCCGCTGCGTTAAACATATGCTGGATAAGTTGGCGGTTCATTCCGCTGTGGCAACCCCAGATTAATAAAGGGACTAAGCCGAAAAGAAAATGAATGAATGGAGTTAATGAATGAGAGGTTAGGGGATGGGATTAACAATGGACAATATATTACTGTTCACCTCTGAACATTTAATTTGCATTGTCATACAAAAGACCAATAAAAAAGATTGAAATAAAAAATTAGCTCCCTGCCGGAACAGACAAAAACCAAGATGGCAGAGCCCTACACTGCTGTAATGGAAATATTCTCATTACTTTGATATTATTAATAAGACAAAAATACAAAAGTAGCAAACACATTGCTTTCAACTTTCATCTGTATATACTGCATGTATATTAGGACGTTCTCAGAAGGTAACATTATTTAAAACATTTTTAATTGTTTTTTTTTTTTTTTTAAGTAAATGAATGTGTACTGTAGGTTATACAGTGTGTCATTAAATGCAGAGCTCCTCTATTTAAAAAAAGAAAAATACCCTGCAACTTCTGAAAGAGATCAAGCCTCAGCCAGATATGAAAAAGTAACTCAAAAGTAATGTAATTGTCAAGCTGGTATACAAAGAAGTCAGAGATGGTTATCTTTTCATTTAGTTTATTCAACGTAAATCATAAAAGGTATCACACAGTGCTGGGCAGTGGAAGATCGTCCGAGGAACACCTCATACGTCTTCGCCGGGTAAACCTGGCAACAGTCAAGACTGGGTTAACAATCCTCACACCTCCGTTGGTGGCAGTGTGCACGAAGTGCAGGCAGGTGCATATAGATCTTCAAATATGGAATGACAATAAAGACACTTCCCTTTATCAGTGCGCTGATCACGAAGACTCAGGAGGAACATCCATGGAAGAAGAGCAGACGAGGGAGCTGGGGTGAAGACAACCATACGACTTCAATACCGGACGATATGTGAACGGAGGAGGTAGGAATATATAGTGTCCGGGCTAATGGTGAACAGGTGCGGGTAATCAGTAATCAGGGGAAGGTTCTCGGGATTGGGTAGGACTAGTGTGAGGTGGTGAAGCTGGATTGGGTGAGTGAGGACGAGCCGGGGATGTGACAGTACCCCCCCCCTCCACGGGTGACTCCTGGCACCCTCGATCGACGGCGGGGACGGCCACGTCCTCGTGGAGCTGGACGATCGGGATGTCTCTGATGGAATTCTTCGAGGAGAGATGGATCTAAGATGTCGTCACGAGGGATCCAGGATCTCTCCTCGGGGCCAAAGCCCTCCCAGTCTACTAGGTACTGGAGCTGACCGTCCCGCCGCCGGGAGTTGAGGATTTCCTTGACCTGGTAGATGTTATCACCGATGACTTCCGTGTGGTCGGGAGGGGGGGGTGGTTCGGGTTCTGTAGAGGGAGGAGATACAGGGTTAGTGTAGGGTTTGAGGAGGGAAACGTGGAAAGATGATGCTATACGATACTGTGGTGGAAGGTTAAGGCGGTAGGTGACAGGATTAATCTGGGAGTGAATGGTGGATGGTCCCAGGTAGCGGGGACTCAGCTTTCTGCAGGGCAGCCGGAGGCGAATGTCTCGGGTAGAGAGCCATACCTTATCTCCTGGTTGGTATATGGGATTAGGTAGTCGGTGACGGTTGGCTTGCTCAGTGTACCTCCGGACTGCCCGCTGAAGATGGACGTGAGCTGAGTCCCAGACCCTCTCGCTCTCCTGGAACCAGTGATCAACCGCGGGCACTTCCGATGCTTCCCCATTCCAGGGAAACAAAGGTGGTTGGTAGCCTAGGACACATTGAAAAGGAGTTAGACCAGTAGAGGATTGACGAAGAGAATTTTGTGCATACTCAGCCCACGGAAGATACTGGCTCCAGGTGTTTTGATGAGCATGGCAGTAGGAGCGTAAAAACCGGGAAATCTCTTGGATTTTACGCTCGGTCTGACCGTTGGTTTGCGGATGATAGCCAGAAGATAGACTGATGGTGGTGCCCAAGAGGTGGAAGAATGCCCGCCAGACCCTGGAGATAAATTGTGGACCTCGGTCTGACACAATGTCTTCGGGAAGACCATAGTTTCTGAAAACGTGATGGAATAGGGCCTCAGCAGTTTCCAGGGCTGTAGGGAGACCTTTGAGAGGTATCAGTTTGCAGGATTTGGAAAACCGATCTACAACCACTAAAATGGTAGTATAACCTTGAGAGGGGGGTAGATCGGTGGCAAAGTCTACACCAAGGTGCGTCCAGGGTCAGCGGGGAGTGGGCAATGGCTGCAGCTTGCCTTCAGGTAGATGGCGTGGAGTGGTAGTGATGGCACAGACCGAGCAACCCTTAACGTATTGGGTGACATCATGGGCCATTTTAGGCCACCAATACCTTTCTCTGATGAGCGAGAGGGTTCGCCTGCTACCTGGGTGTCCTGAGCCGAGGGAGGTGTGTGTGCTATCCAGGAGTGGTATGCGGAATCTCGTGGGTACGTAGCACAGGCCTGGAGGGAGGCCAGGGGGAGCTGGTTCGTCTACGGTGGCTTGTCGGATTTCCTCATCTAATTGCCATAGTATAGGGGCCACAGAGATGGAGGGAGGAAGAATGGATTCGAGAGAATCATTACGAGGATCAGGTGAATGAAGTCTGGATAAGGCGTCGGCTTTGACGTTCTTGTGCCCTGGTTGGTAAGTGATATGGAATTCAAACCGGGCGAAGAAAAGTGACCAACGAGCTTGACGCGCATTCAGACGTTTGGCATCACGGATATATTGGAGGTTCTTGTGGTCAGTGATGACTGTGAAGGGATGTTGGGCTCCTTCAAGCCAGTGGCGCCACTCCTCCAGTGCCAGTTTGATGGCTAGTAGCTCGCGGTCACCGATCCCGTAGTTTTGTTCAGCAGGCGTCAATTTCTTGGAATAATAGGCACATGGATGTAAGGTTTTGGGTTCGCCAGACCACTGGGAGAGGATAGCGCCTATTCCATTATCTGCGGCGTCTACCTCAACGATGAAAGGGAGGTTGGGATCAGGATGACGCAGGATGGGTGCTGAAGTGAACTTGGATTTAAGGTGGTCGAAGGCTTGGGATGTTTCAGGGGTCCAGGTGAGTACTCGCTTACCTCCTTGAAGCAAGGAAGTGAGTGGGGCTGATAGTATGCTGTAATTTTTTATAAACCGCCGATAGAAGTTGGCGAATCCCAGAAAACGTTGGAGTTCTTTGATGGTTTTTGGGTATTCCCATTTAGAGACAGCATCTACTTTGCATTGCTCCATACTCACTCCTTGCGGGGTGATGACGTAACCGAGGAAGGATATGGTGGTTTGATGGAACTCACATTTTTCGGGTTTGAGGAACAGATGGTTTTGCCGTAGACGTTGGAGTACTTGGGTGACATGATCTTGATGCTCTTCCAGAGTACGGGAGTAGATGAGAAGGTCATCAATGTAAACAATAACGAAGTGATGAAGGAAGTCTCGGAAGATCTCATTCATGTAACTCTGGAAGATGGATGGACTATTTGCCAGTCCGTAGGGCATAACGAGGTACTCGTAGTGGCCGGAAGGTGTAACAAAGGCCGTTTTCCACTCGTCCCCCTGGCGGATGCGGATAAGATTGTAGGCACTCCGAAGGTCTAGTTTGCTGAACACTTTAGCTTCTCTCAATTCTTCTAAGGCGGCTGGAACTAGAGGTAGAGGGTAGGCGAATTTGACGGTTGCAGCATTCAGCACACGGTAGTCGATGCATGGTCTTAGTCCCCCATCCTTCTTTGCAACAAAGAAGAAGCTGGAGGCGGCAGGAGAAGTGGATGGTCGGATGAACCCATGCTGGAGAGCTTCATTGATGTAATTATGCATAGCTTCCTGTTCCGGACGGGATAAAGGATAAATCCTTCCGTGTGGCAACTTGGCATCGGGCAACAGATCAATACAGCAATCCCAGGACCGATGAGGGGGGTAGTTGGGTGGCACGTTCTTTGCTAAAAACGTCCATATATTCATGATAGGTTGAGGGAATGGGATGGTTGGAAGGAGACGTGGCTTGTATGCGTGTAGTCTGCAGGGGTAATGACGTGGAGTGACCAGTAGAGGGGGTAATATGACCATTACTTTCACACTTAGATCCCCACTCGAGGATATCTCCAGTCTCCCAGTTAATACGAGGTTGGTGTTGAATAAGCCACGGTCGTCCCAGAATGACATCTACATTGGCATGAGGGAGAATAAGAAGGGTGAGTGTCTCTTGATGACTTAAACCCAAACGAAGGGTGATGGGCGTGGTACGGCGATTGATCTTTCCTTCTCCTAGCGGTGAACTTTGGATGGTGGTGATGCGGTACTGGACTTCATTCCTCACTGAAGGAATATTATGGCGAGAGATAAAGGTGGAGGATAGGAAGTTCCCAGCGGCTCCGGAGTCCAGTAAAACATGTACAGGAAAAGTTTGACCATGTATTATTAATTCTGCCACAATATGAGGTATGGTGGATACTGTGGGTGTGAGGATGACTTTACTCACCACGAGTCGAGGTGGACGGATGGGACAGGTGGCTATACGATGAGAAGATTCTCCACAGTAGAGGCAGAGTTGATGTCGAATACGCCGTTGGCGTTCTGTGGCATCGAGCCGGTAAGAATCAGTAATCATCGGTTCCTCAGGGTCCTGCATTATCATGGGAGGTATGGGTGGTGATGGAGAATCATTAGCGAGAGAAGAACAAGCAGATAAATGTTGACACACGCTGATAGCCTTTTTGATGAAGGATTCCAGGTTTGCATTGTCGTCATAAATGACCATCTGTTTACGGAGGGAGGGTTTCAACCCTTTACGATAAGCAGCCAACAGCGCCACAGGGTTCCATCCGCTGTTAGCGGCCAGTGTCCGAAACTGCAGTGTGTATTCATGGATAGACATCCTTCCTTGAGAGAGATTCATGAGTTCGTCGTGCACTGATAAAGGGGTAAGTGGAACTGAAAATACCTCTTTAAAGTGAGTGACGAAGGATTGAATGGTGGTGATCACTGGGCTGCGAGTACTCCACAACGCATCTGCCCATTGTAAGGCTCGGCCTGAGAGGAGAGAAATCACAAATGCAACTTTGGAAAGTTCGTTAGGGAATTGCACTAGATTGGCTTCAATATATAAAGAACATTGTAGTAGAAACCCATTGCAGGTGCTTGGATCCCCAGAGTAACTCGTTGGTCGAGCGAGTGGAGTACTCGGTGTCACCACCAGGTTGGAGCTAGCGCTCAGAGAGGCGGAAGGTAACTCACTTCCGGGTAGCGTAGCGTTAGCTTCCATATTGTTGTTGTTTTGCGGGTCCGGTATTCTGTCAAGCTGGTATACAAAGAAGTCAGAGATGGTTATCTTTTCATTTAGTTTATTCAACGTAAATCATAAAAGGTATCACACAGTGCTGGGCAGTGGAAGATCGTCCGAGGAACACCTCATACGTCTTCGCCGGGTAAACCTGGCAACAGTCAAGACTGGGTTAACAATCCTCACACCTCCGTTGGTGGCAGTGTGCACGAAGTGCAGGCAGGTGCATATAGATCTTCAAATATGGAATGACAATAAAGACACTTCCCTTTATCAGTGCGCTGATCACGAAGACTCAGGAGGAACATCCATGGAAGAAGAGCAGACGAGGGAGCTGGGGTGAAGACAACCATACGACTTCAATACCGGACGATATGTGAACGGAGGAGGTAGGAATATATAGTGTCCGGGCTAATGGTGAACAGGTGCGGGTAATCAGTAATCAGGGGAAGGTTCTCGGGATTGGGTAGGACTAGTGTGAGGTGGTGAAGCTGGATTGGGTGAGTGAGGACGAGCCGGGGATGTGACAGTAATGCATTACTTTTCAATAAAAAAGTAACACAACTAGTTACTTTTTTGGGAGTAACCCAATATTGTAATGCATTACTTTCAAAAATTACTCTCCCCAACACTGTGTATAATAATAGTTTGTTCTGTAGCAAATCAAAAAAATGCTTAAGGGGCTAATAATATTGACCTTAAAATGGTTTAAAAAAATAAAAATTGCTTTTATTCTATCCTAAATAAAACAAATAAGACGTTCTACAGAAGAAAAAATATTATAAGAAATACTGTATAAAAGCAAATAAAAGCATTCATTTCAATAAAACAAATAAAAAATATATCTTACAGCACTGTACTGTATGTCTGACCTCTAACCACATGATTATTGGGCGTCAAATTAAGAAACATACCGCCATTCACATTTCACAACAGACACCAGGCCACATGGAAATTCCACAGATAAGAGCACAGTTTATTAGACATGCATTATCACAAGCCTTGCTCCGGTGCCAAGCCATAAGAATAACACCTCATTTACCGCATTCTCTTTTGATTGAGCTCATTACCAAGAGTGTGTTGACTTAAGAGAGACAGATTGCACCCTTGAAAGAGAAAGTGGAAGAACACCACCCGCTGTCCGCAAACAACAGCAGCTCATTTGCGATATACACATTTGTATGGTCTATTTTCAGCCCCAGGGTTTATGGTTATTGGAAAGGCGTTGCCCTCTCTCTCCTTTCCGAGAAGGAGTCAATATTTCTCTGTCTCTCCCTCCATTCACAGCTAATCCAATTTAATGTCAGAAAAACGGCCCAGCTGAGAGCCGAATGGCATATTTCTGAGACATATAGATCAGTGTATATGAAGATACACACACATACACACACACACACACACACACACACACACACACACACACATAGATGTGGCTCCTCAGCTGAGAGCAAATGCAGGCTGACAGCCGATTCTTCTTGAATGTCGCTTCTACTGTCTGCCGTTGCAGTTTTGTTATGCTGAGTTCCTGCAGTCATGAGCAGAATGCAGCAGATGCATGAGTGTTTGTGACAACTGCATCATGACGCTCTGGAGGGTTGGGTATCATTTGGGTTTTTATGATACTGTTGCTAAATCCATACATTTAAAACTGTACAGGTGCCTAAAGTGGTCATTTAAAAATAGGTATTGTTGGGCAGTGTTGTGCTAGTCACTGAAAAATAGTAACTAGTTAGTTACAGTTACTGGTTACTTCATTAAAATAGTAACTCAATTACTTTATTGATTACTTACACCAAAAAGTAATGCATTACTGTTTAAAGTAATTTTTAAGTTCTACTTTTGCAAAGAACATCTTTAATGCTCCAATTAATGCCCTTATAATGTCACTTCAGTCCTGCATGGAAAATACAGTGTTTATTAGCTTCACAGTTTTAATGAATTTGATTGCTCACAACTAAAACTCAGGACAGACTTAAATAAATTAGTGTTTAAAAATTACTTTTTGTTTAAGTCAGATCAGCAGCACAAAATAAAAATATTATTCAGCTGGTGTATCACCATGTGATATTTTAGACACAAAAAGCAAAAAACTAAAGTTGCTTCAGCATCATAAAAGTGATTGCATTTAACCCTTAAACATGTTCCTTCACAACTCGAGTATGAAAACTAGCAACAATATACAACAAACACAAAACATTTATGAAATAAATAAATGAAAGTAATCTGAATTACCATTCAGAATCAATTAGATGAAATTCAGCATTAAAAAAACTGCTTTTATATACAACCATAAATTGTACGCATTTTAAACAAAAACTCTATTTTAAAGTCTACCTCGCGCACATTCAGTCTCTTTCACGCGCACCTGGTCTCTTGCTTAGTGTACCTCGCGCCAGGGGCGATTTTAGGATTTTCATTCCTCAAGCCTTATATTACATTTATAAGTAGTAATTTAATAGTAATACACTTAAAATGTTTGTTTAATATGGGTTGTAAGGTATTCCATTGTATTACATAGCCATTTGAGTTCTGAATAAGCCTAGTAGGCTCAACCCCCCTGTTTACTGTAGTAAAAACCACTTTCTATATTCAAGTGCATTTTTTGTTTCCATGTATTAAATACTGTAAATAAACTGCCACTTTTCTAATTAAATGACACACATATAAATATATATTTTTAAGCTTACAGTCTAATTCACATATTTCACGATCTGAATGAAAATAATAAATAAGAAGTATTTTTTTTATATATACTAGACAACACTTGACGTTTCTATCTCTGTCAGTGACTCAGTGACAGCTAAAACGAGTACATTCTCTAAGTGGTTCTGTCACTGTGTTTAATCCTTTCTGTGCAAAACTGTATGGTATAGTTAATGCCACACGAACTGTAAAGTGTTTAATATTGGTAGTTCATTTTGAAATAAAAATAGCCAAATGTTCGTTAAGAGTTACATTTTTCGCTGGAGGAAACAGCTGTGCTGCTGAGGTGAACACTGAGAAAACCCGACTGCTCCTCCGTGACATTGGGATACAGGTGATACAAGGTTATCGATATCAAAGAACTGCAAACAAGCAGATATTATAACAATTTCTCAATAAACACACACCTTGTTCTCTCGCTGTCCACGACTGTGGTTTGCTGATCAAATGAAAAACTAAAGACGGGGAGGAGACGAATCCTGCCGCCGTTTTCTTATCAAATTTAAAGGGGACTGAGGGCACTAATTTAGTGTACAGTTTATGAGCTAATCGCAAAGGTTTTAGGGGGGCTGAGTAGAAATATAGGAGGGCTGTAGCCTGTAGGCCTAAAATAGGCCTGGCAACGCCCATGCCTCACGCACATTCGGTCTCTCTGCTTTTGCTTGACTTTTTTCCAGTCTGGTGCCTCATACACAACGAGTCTTCTTTACGGTTGGTTGGCATCCACCAATCCCACTATGCATCGTCAATGTCAACAGAAAGATGCAGGCTAGACTGCAGCCAAAATTAATGAATGTACCAAGTAACCAACAAAGGCATTACATTGTAACGATAATGGAGTTAATATATTTTTAAAGTAATGCGTTACAGTATTAGTTACTGTCAAAAGTAATGTCTTTACAATGACACATTACTGGTAATGCATTATTGCCAAACACTGTTCTTGGGTTTGCTGCAAACTGAGCTTGATAAAACAATCATGCTAATTAACACATTAAATGGTAAAATGACAACAAATGTTGGATAAATGTCACTGCTTATTTATGGCATTCTGTGAACAAACTAAGTAGCGCAAAAAATTATTCAAGCACATAAGTGAGCTGCTGATACATAAATGCCAAAAAATGTGTTGCTAAATCGATACATTTAAAATGGATTAAGTGCCTAAAGGGGTCATTTGAAAATGGGTATTCTTGGTTTACTGCAATCTGGGCTGGGTTATAAAAGCAATCATGCTAATTATCACATTCATTAAATGATAAAATGACAACATGTGTTGGATAAATGTCTGTTGTAGAGTCTAAGTTTCAAAGGAGAACTAAACACCTCTGATTGTCTATGGCATTTTGTAGACAAACTAAGTAGTGCAAAAATGATTCAAGGCACACGTGTGAGCTGCTGATACATTAATGCCTAAAAAGCTTGTACTGTACGCAGCTTTACCAATAGAATAACAAAGATAATAGGTATACCAATTATCTATTTTATCTATTATTCTATTTACCAATAGAATACCAAAAGAATAAAACAACATTATGGGTCTTTAAAAAGTTGTTTAAGTGCAAGAAAAATCATTCATTGACTAAAATGTGAGATTAATTTAATGTGAGAACACATCACATTAATATATGCACCTATAATAATGTATAATAAATAGCGCTGCTTGTTTATGCCATTTTGTAAACAAACTAAGTAGTGCAAAAATGATTCAAAGCACTTGTGAGCTGCTGATACATTAATGCCAAAAACTGTGTTGCTAAATTGATACTTTTAAAACGGTATAAGTGCCTAAAGGGGTCATTTAAAAATGGGTATTCTTGGTTTACTGCAAACTGGGCTGGGTTATAAAAGCAATCATGCTAATTATCACATTCATTAAATGATAAAATGACAACATGTGTTGGATAAATGTTTGTTGTAGAGTCTTAAGTTTCAAAGGAGAACTAAACAGTGCTGCTTTTTTGTGGCATTCTGTGAACAAACTAAATAGTGCAAAAACGATTCAAAGCACATGTGTGAGCTGCTGATACATTAATGCCTACAAACTGTTGCCAAATTGATACTTTTAAAACGGTACAAGTGCCTAAGGGGGTAATTAAAAAATAGGTGTTCTTGGTTTGCTGAAACCTAAGCTGGGTGATAAAATATCATGCTAAATATCACAATAAATGATAAAATAACAACACGTGCTTGACCAATGTCTGTTGTAAATTCTAAGCTTTAAAGAAGAACTAAACAGTGCTGCAAAAATATTTGTGGCATTTTGTGAACAAATTAAGTAGTGCCAAAAACGAGCACATGTGTGTGCTGCTGATACATTAATGCCAAAAAAAGTCTGGCTGCACACAGACTGTACAGTATGCAGCTGTACCAATAATGCTAAACTACAATTATATTACAGTTATACATACAGTATCGATGGTAAATAAGCTGCACATGCAAATACTAAAATTTGCCATCAATTTGACAACACACACACACACCCAAATTCTCACAACACGTGTAAATAGCACAGACCACAACGAAAATGTGTGGGGGACCCCAAAAAGTGGCGAACCGACTGCTTTCTGTTTAGAGTCAGTGGTGTAGTCAGAGATCTGAAAGGTGAGCTTTTTTTAAAATGTCCTAATCATACGGTTCTTTGTTGCGATATTTGCAGCTTGTTTCTCTATTTGTGTGTGTTATGAGAATTTGCGTTTGCGTGTTTTTTTTACTTCAACTACTGAAGAATATTCTTTATTTGTTAGTGTTTTTCTGTTTGCATATGTTCGGTAAAAGAATAGAGATGTGAAATGTATTGTGATTATTATTAATATCAACTTAAACAGAATATTTGGTCATAATAATATTTTTGGCCAGTTTGCTTCTCTAAAAGAAATAAAATAAAATGAAAATATCCTGACTTAATGTATGTCCTTGTCATGAAATTGTTTCAATTGGTGGATTACACAATATATGTCATTATAAATATTACATTTCGACAGAGATATAAGCCAATGTACCTTCTAAGTTAGAGTCTATCAATCAGCAGCTTGTGTAAATTCACAAATGTTATTATTGATTAAAATGTCTTTAATAAATGTACACTAGCCAATATCCATTCTCTTCACATGCACCTGTCAATTCATAGCATCTATGGTCATTGCTGTTTTCAGAAGGGCTGCTTATAAAACAAACATCAATTCAGCACAGATATTTTGTGGACAAATTAAGCAGTGCAAAAATGATTCAAAGCACATGTGTGAGCTGCTTATACATCATATGCACAACTGAAAAATTCTGAATGTGCTTGTACAGTATGCAGCTTTATCAATAATGCCAAACTACAGTTATAGTACAGTATTATGCGTTTCAAAATGTAGCCTACTACTTTCTTCATATAAAGGAGCATCTTTCCAGTCATCTATTTTCCACACCTCTGATTTTAAATACAGCTCATACAAGTGACACCAAAATGAGGCACAAAACTCTGCGTTTTGATTTGATCCAGTGCATACCAGTCATATATAGTGCCAATGTCATTTCCTCTATCAGTATTATGCAGATGAGACCAAAAGATCTGGGAGGAAATGGAAAACTCATGGTAACGCTGGGCTTTCTTATCACGAAGGACACCACACCAGATCAAATGACAGGCTCGCTTTCAGTGTCTTTATCTCTCTCTCTCAGCCTGTACAAACAAACACACCTGAACACAAACACACACACACATACATACATACAAGCAGTTCCAGTAAAATTACAAAGCGCAGCATTTCCCTTCTGATTGTTCTGCCAATAACAGCCAGATGAACAATAATGGATTGTAGCACGACTGACTTACAGTCACCTGTACACATGAGAGCATTGTCATGACATGTGATCCTTCCAGTTGTTACTGGAAAAGCTGCTGTGAGATTCCGCACTCTACCAGGAAGGAAGTGAAGGTGACAGAAAACAATAAAATAACTCTTTGTGAGAAAAAAAAAAGAGAGGTGAAGGTTAAATGAGTGTGAGGGTGCTTAGTTTTACTGGCAGCAAGATGACCAATGTTCAAGAAGAGCCCAACCGGTTAAGTAGGATGCTTAAGCATAATCATGTATTATTATTATTATGGTGAACACGTTGTTGGTCATGTTCGCACTCCACAGTGTTAGGATAAACAACCTCATTTTAATGCAGAAGTGAAAACCTCTAAATTATTGTGTGTACCTACAGAACACAAGTGCATAACCTAAGCATTAACAAATCATCACAGCTAGATTGTTGCACCTTTTTAAAAGATTTTTACTTAGATTTCGATCTGCATGTAAAGACATCAACCTGCTTAAAATTAAATTGCAATAATTGAAGCTAACCAAACAAAATGTACTTATAGCACTAATATAGAATGCACACAATTTGTGCAAGTATTTGAAAACGGAACATTCTGTAGTGCTTTTAGTTATTGTATAAGGACATTAAACAATTTAAGTACCCATACTGTAGGCATCTTTCATCTTTTCATCAGTGCACTACATATAGTCTAAACCATCTCTTGGTCATTTTGAGAAACAATTTGCGTCTATTTCTTGAGTTCGTTCTATCTGATGGGATTTTTCAATTTGCGGTTTGATTGGACAGGATTCACTTAACTGATTATTGTAGTAAGCCAATAGTAAAGACTTGTCACTGTAGACAAGAAAAAATAAACATATAAAGAAGTGACTGCAGATTGAAGGGAAATAGTGCAGTAAAAGTACCGATACAACACTAAAATGTACTCATGTAAAAGTACATTACTTTAAAACTACTCTCTAGAGTAAAATTTCTGAGAAAATCTGGTTACAGTAATTTGAGTATTTGTAATTTGTTACTTTACACCACTGATGGTAAAAAGAAAAATGTACAACGTATGCATGCATATATGCAGACAAAGCACTTTTGATCACAATAGTGCAAAACAAAAGAGTAGATGCATATTGTTCTCAATCCAAGTGGAATCTGAACCAGATCATCTGGTTTTGGTGTTCCACTCAACCAGCACGTCCAGCTCGTGCTTTGTCTGAACTGTTGCTGTAAACACCACCAAAATAGAGCCAGAGATCGCAGGACTTGTGATGTCAGGACTGTGATGATTGAGCTAAATCCTGTGCTCTATGTTTAGCTAGAACATTCATGTACTGTAAGACTCAAACCGGGAAACGATGAGCAGGCTGTATCTGGCTTTGTCCTATTTCGGTTTAGTGATGGATCTGATGACAGCTACATGTCAGGCTTTTAAGGCTGTAATTGTTCAGCACTATTTGCTCATGTTAGTGACTTAAAAAAGTTACTATTAAAAACTTTAATAATTAGGTTAAATTACTGATTAAAAAAAAACACTGCTGATTTAAAAATATGGGGAATTAAAGAAAGAATGCCTAATCAACATTACAAAACACTATAATATTAGGTATTTAGTTATACATTTGAATCTTTTTCATAAGCTAACAGAAAATATGCAGAATAAATGAAAACTAGTATACAGTTGAAGTCAGAATTATTCGCCCCCCTGAATTATTAGCCCCCGTTTATTTTTTTCCCCCAATTTCTGTTTAACGGAAAGATTTTCTCAACACATTTCTAAACATAATAGTTTTAATAACTAATTTCTAATAACTGATTTATTTTATCTGTGCCATGATGACAATACATCATATTTTACTAGATATTTTTCAAAACACTCTATACATTTAAAGGCTTAACTGGGTTAATTACGTTAACTAGGCAGGTTAGGGTAATTAGGCAAGTTATTGTATAATGATGGTTTGTTCTGTAGACTATCGAAAAATATATAGCTAATAATTTTGACCTGAAAATGTTTTTTTTTTATTAAAAACTGCTTTTATTGTAGCCAAAATAAAACAAATAAGACCTTCTTCAGAAGAAAAAATATTATCAGACATACTGTGAAAATTTCCTTGCTTTGTTAAACATAATTTGGGAAATATTTAAAAAGAAAAAAAATGGTGGGAGGTGTGCGTAGGTACGAGGCTGCAGGCCGACTGCCTTAGTGTTCCATCAGTGACGATATACAGCCATATCGTACCGCTACTCATATGATATTGCGTTTATACAACAGTTTGACGGCATAATCGTATATATATATAAAAAGAAAATCATACACAGAGAGTCTAAAAATCCTTTTGTAAGAGAAACTACTTTCTTCCGCCATTCATTCACATCTGCAGCTGATGTCAGAACACCAGAACTGGTTGCTACTTCACAAACGTAACTTTGTAGCTAATGTTTTAATGATTCTCTAGCGTAATGTCTAAAGTGATGACAAAACAGGTGATTTTGCTCACATTTTAAGATTATAAGGCTGAACGCCATGAAATGCCATCAGTCTACAGAGATTTCCCAGTATTTCTCTGTTGCAATCGGCATATCACAATAATGAACCCCGAAGAAGCCAAAGCAACACAAACACTGCCAGATTACTGCTGTGTTTGCAATAAGAAAAAAGCTAAACACATGCGGGCATTTCTTCTTTCTTTCTTTTTACTGAATTAGTCTGCAGTAGCGAAAACAGGAGAAACAAACAGTTGACCAACCAAAACTCAGGGTTATACAAAGAGAGGCCAACACAAAATACATACATTCCCGATATGCGAGTCCCATCTCACACTCAACATACTACTATTATATGGTATAAATACAGCATTTGATCAGCTGTAGTTTGTAAATACGCCGATCTTTTCTCCTCTAAGGGCTTATTATTCGGCTTCTGTCGCCATTATGTGGCGGAATGTCAACCGTCTTTGCTCTGAAATGACAAATATTTAAAATAGGCACTATCCTTATAAATAAACTGCATAGTTACAATCTGAACAACTACATTCTCTCCTAAAAAAAAGCCTCAAAAGTACATTATGTTGTCCAACAGCTGCAATATTTGTCAAACTGTAGTGGGATTATTGATCTGCTGTCACTATGTGAGCGGAGTAATACACAAGAGTAAAGAGGCTGTAGGAGTTCTGAATATATATTTTAGTGATGCGCGGATGGCGGTTAAATCCGCGGGCGCTGCGGATAATCCGCGGGTCGGGTGGGTCGGGTAATAAAAAAATACATTATGATTAATTGCGTGTGGGTCGCGGGTGGATGTATCGGGTCATAGCAGTTGACCAGCAAAAAAGCAGAGAGTGGAGTTCGCAGAATATGAAGATGAGAGACGCCCAAAATAATGGATGAAGTGCAAGAGTACTGTGCTAACTTCAGTTAGAGGAGACATCAGAGGGAAATCTGCTATCGTTCTGGGAGAAACAAGATCGCTTATTTACACAACTGCAGCGCCTTGCAAGGAGAAGCTTGTGCATTCCTGCAACAAGCGGTTCGCGCGAACGCTCATTTAGTGCAGCCAGCCGTGTTTTGGAGGCGAGGCGGAATCGCCCGAATCCAGGCACAGTAGATGCTATTCTGTTTTTGCAGTGTTAAGAAAAGGGCCAAGTACACACAACATAGCTGCTGTTTAGGCTGAAGGGACATCGTTTATGTAAAAGCTGAATCTGCTGTTAATAACGGACGATCCACTGTGACCTAAGTTGCAGGAGAGGGGAAATAGTATGGCCGCTTTAGGACTGCTTTTACGGGAGTTGTAGTCCATAGCGAGGGGCATTGTGGGTAATGTAGTTCGACACGCATGCTGTGTGATGCGAGCTCTCACTGTGTGCTGTGCGTGCAGTGAATTAGAGGGAGAAAGTTTTATCCGGTTTTGTTTTATGTTTACTTCAGTAATTCCACCCGGGAGCTGTTTTGCACTGTGAACCTGAAAACACTGAAATAAGTAAAAGAAGGGCAATGAGTACTTTTGTCCGTCTCATCATTTGCTCGAGCATGAATTAACGAGCTGTTACTCTGCCGCCGGACATTGCGGAGAAAGTTACACCTATCATCATGCTTAAAACAAAGAATTAGAATTATTAAAGTGGCGATCAGGTGCGGATATATATAACAGATAAAATAATATGTGCGGGCAGGTGGCGGGTGGATGATTATGAAGGAGCGGATTCGGGTGACATTTGAGCTGATCCGCGCATCTCTAATATATATGTATATATACATACATGTGAACTGTAACAAATGCAAATTAAGTGTGAAAGAAAATTGGAAAATGGAAGAAAAAAAAAAACTGAATATGAAAACAAATAGCAACTTTGTTCCTGGCAGACGAGGATCCAGAAAAGCTGGCCCCTGATCAACAAAGGAAAGCATTTCAATATTTACATAAAGCTAATGCCAGCATCCACAGCACAAAGCTTATCAGCACTGAACTGAAAATGACCACGAAAACCCCTGAACACGTATATAAAGAAGTATGAAACACACAAGCTGCTGATCTAAACACTTGCTTGAGCATCTTCCACAGAATAAATATGCAGCATTTACAATAACATACAGTCTGAGTGTGCATAGTTTTGGTCTGAGAAATATGCAATGCAATCAGCAAGAGAATCTCAGCGTGGTAAAAAAAATAGAAGAATGAAGGGAACTCTTTCAAACTGACTTCCAGTAAACCCTCCTCTTACTGCAACGGTTTCTCTCACAACAGGGAGCTGTTTCTTCAGACGCACCAGAAAAAAAAAATCATATGCAGCTCATTTACGGGCACTAATCCAGCAGCTGCAGTCAAAGACAAATATATAGACACACACTGATACACTAAGGTAGAACGTGCTGTGCTTAAAAAAAACTGACTTTGCATATTTATTCAGTACTTTTGAGTGGACGCTCTGTGATGTATGACAGACTCATTTTTAGCATCATAAAATAACAATAGATCAGTGCACGGAGCGTAAACAGGGTTTCAACTCCCCAGAGAATCTGCTCATAAGTCAAAACTCCTTATGCTAACATTAAAGGTTATTTTTCTGGAAGAGAAAATTTGAAGTTTATATTTCACAGTTCTGACATTTCTGATAACCACAAATTTTATGTACAGAGTTAACACAGATATACAGACTCACAATTCTAAAAAATAAAAACAAAAAACGTGAATCTATATCTTCCAATTTTACAAACTTACAAACTCGTAATTACAAGTTTCTTGTAATCAATTGGAGGAAATAAACTCAGAATTGAGAGGTGTAACTCATGTTTTCTCTGAATTGCAAAATTATAGCCTCTTATACATCTTTACTGAGGCTATCTACTTCGGCCAGCAGCTAGCTCTCTGCAATGCTTTCCACATGGGAAAGCTAGGTTGCTGCAGGAAGTGGTGTTAGTGAGGCCAACAGGGGGTGCTCAACCTGCAGTCTGTGTGGGTCATAAAGCCTGGCTTATACTTCTGCGTCAAGTGATCGGCGTGACCCACAGCGCAAGCCTCGCGCGTAGCCATGCATTTATACTTCTGCGCCCTGTTTCTGTTTCTCTGCAATACACTTCCGAATCACTAGCTGGCAGTAGGTGTTTATGTTTCTCTGTGTCGAGTTTCTTCGCTGGTGTTTTGTTTTTTGTGAACACTTCCTTAATGTACAAGTGGCTCAAATTAGCTCATTTTGAAGCGGGAACCAGCGGACGTGCAACAACTTTAATCATAAGGTAAATACAAAACAACAGTCTTCATCTGGAGCTCCTTCACGGGACTCCACACTTGTAAACACTCGCTGCATCAGGCGCGTGGCTCTCACCTCCGCCCACACTCGTCAGCGCTACCAAGCCGACCAATCACAGAGCTTGCGCTAGAGTTACAGTTTTTGAGAGGTGCGCGCCAACGTCGCCGACGAGGGGCTATGCGTCCATGCGTAGGCTGCGCCGTAGCATAGGCGTGGGCTTGACGCAGAAGTATAAATCAGCCTTTATGCCCCAGTATATTGACTCTATCCTCTTAACCATCCCCATATCAGAATTGGCTTCATAGCTCTGTCTCCTCTCAACCAATCAGCTAGTGTGTGGTGTGGTGTGGTCTGGTGCAATATCATCTAGGTGGATGCTGCACACTTGTGGTGGATGAGGACATTCCCCCAAAAAATGTGTAAAGCACTTTGAGTGTCCAGAAAAGCGCTATAAAAATGTGAGGGATTATAATGAGAAAAATTCATAGTTGTCAGAAATGATCATTGCAAGAGCCTATAAACTCCCATTTTCTTATTACCTTCTAGCAAGATCCTGAGCTTTGTCGAAATTCTTTTTTTCTCCAAAATTTCAACCGAGGCTCATTGGAAATATGTGTCTCATTGGAAAGATCTAGTGGATTTCATAAATCCACTAGATGGTGCTGTGAACATGTTTGACTATCTCAAATACGTTACTGGGGAACGTTATACCATTTCTCGTAAATCCACTAGAGGGCACTGTGTACATTTTTGCAAATATCAACTTTTTTGTCGCGCAGGTCAGTAGCTATGTTTCTATCCAAAGATGCTAATTACATTTTTTCACAAAACAGAAATATCGCATAAAAGACATGCGAATAAAGTAGCGTTTCCATCCAACGAGTCAAAAAGAACAAAATCATCACTTCCTGATAAACTGGCACCAAATATCAAAAATAAAAATGAGTTTGCTGTGGTAGAAGAAGCTGTGTGAGTCTTTTCTTTATTTAATAAATTATTTGCGCCTCAGAACACAAATGTCGACATGCAATGAACGCGTGGTGGTGTTTGAAGGTGTCAGATGCGAAACACAGGCGCTCTTAATTCTGGAGGTCATTAATAATATAATAACACTAATACTGAAATGGTTAAGGCACTTTAGAATGCCCAAAACAACATTTCAGATGTTTTACAATGTGCTCAGCCTGCTGGTTTGTCTATTCGCACACATTTTAATCATAACATGATCTCTTATAACAAAATCACATGACTTTTTTTAATGCATATACTGGAATTTGTTCAGTAAATGTGTTATACGTTTATGCGCATCTTTTCTAATCGAATAAAAAGTTTATCCTACTCAGTTATGCGCATTTTCAAAATGTATGCGCATCATGGCATTTCCATCAACTGTTTTTTTTTTTTATGCGCATATCCAAAATGCGGATAAAAATAGGTGGATAGAAACTTAGCTTGTGAGAGAAATTGATTGGCTTGCCGTTATGCATAATATATCAGCTTTATATCAACTGACGGTTAATCGGTCAGCGGTACCACCTCGTAGAGTTAGTTTTACACACAAAATGCAGACGTATGCACAAACATATGTTTACAGGTTCTCAAAAATGTTACCCTGGGCACATTTTTCCAGATGTTTTGACTTTGTTTTATGCACCTGAATTCAGAAAGCTATTAGAATAGTACAATTGAGACTTTTCTTGCAACTGTGAAGTTGCAACCATTTATATATGTGAAAATATAACTATTTCTTATATATACTTGGCCTTCACAATTCTGCTCAGATTTGTCATATAAACTGATTGAAGTTTTCAGAATTAACATCTTGCAATTCTGAGTGTATATCTCACAATTTTAAAAGAAAAAGTAAGAATTATGAGAAACTCTGAATTATGTTTAAAATTGCAAGTCTAAGATTACATCTCAACACCTTAAAAAAAAACAACTCGGTATTTTGAGTTAAAAACTCCATAATGCTATTAATAAAAACCCAAGTTGTGATGAAAAGAGTTCCAATTTGCTTTATTGTTATTTTTCCCATTTCAGAATTGGCATCCATGCACGTTAAATACTGAGAAATCATTCAAATAAACTGGCAGCCGCACGGATCTCTCTTAACTCCAGCAAAAGTCATGCCCTACAGCCAAAGAGCAGTCTGGCACGATGGGACGAATGACAAACGCTCTCATTTGAATATAATGTAGGAATCGAGTGCCATCTGGCAACACCCTGGCCCTCACCTCCAGCCCCCACCCTCTCCTGCCTCTTACTGGAAACCCAGACAGCTGCTCGACTCGCTTTCACAAGCTCTCCTGACACCTCCCGCAGGGTTTATTAGAGTCGGCCTGGCAGGACTCAGCTGCTGGAAACACGGCCAGTAAAGGCCAGGAAACCTCCGTCAATGACCATATGACATCACTGCAGCCACGAGTGTAAATAAGATTGTGTTACTCACGGCACACAGCGTGACACTCGAGTATCAGCCACATTTAGAAGACTAATACTTTTAATTTGAGTTATTAATGGGACATGGATACTCTTTTAGCATTTTCGAGAAGTCATGTAGGCACTCATCAAACGTGCATGGCTAAATGACACTGATATATCTGCAGGTGAATCAGGTACGGTTTTGAAAGTCAAATTGTTTCTATTCACAAATGACTGAGAGATAGTTAAAAGGCATAACAGCATGCAGTCAAGATGCAGGATCAGATTGCTAAACTTCCTGGTTTAACTTATTTGTATTACAAATGATGGGCCAAAAACAGGTTTTAATCTGCCATCATATATCATGCACACATGAAGATTGAGTGTGTAACTGATTACCTGGAATTTGGAATATGTAATCCGATCACAAACATGTTTAACTGCTAACAAGATGCACTTTAAAATGATCTTAATCAACCACAATTACTTTTTAAAGGGCACCTATGATGAAAATCGTCTTTTGTAAACTGTTTTGACAGAACTGTGTGTAGGTATAGAGTGTTCACAGTCATATTGGGGTGATATAAAAACAGTAGGACTCATTTTGTTATTTTATTTCCGGACATTAAAATAGGATCCAAATCCCTTTCATTTTGAGGCGGGTTTTCCTGCTCACCGAATTGATTGACAGCCACATATTAACAAGTTTCCATAATAACACGTATAATCATATCAACAAAACAGGACGTGCGCAAAGCAACTGGGATTAAAAGATCTGTTCAGCTCTCTGTGATCATCAATTATCATCAAATGTGATCAAGAATGAGTTTTACAAGTTTAAAACAGTGCATGTTTGTAATGAATTACAGTGATTATACAGTCTTTATCAACACAGCCGCATGTCAGTACAATTATAAACGAAGACGCTTCAATCCTGGTTTGTGGACGTTAAATCAGGTTTATTTTGTACATAACGGATATCCATACAGCTGTGGATATTAATGTGTATACCGTCCCATTTGCCGTGCAAAAACAGTGCAAAGTTAAATGCATGCGCTGTATGTATGTGTGTGTCTGTGTGTGTGCGTGAACTCTGTAACAACATTGTGTCTGACTCATCGAAAGGCTTAAATTAACTTTACAACAAATACATCAAATAATCATTGGGAAAGTTCTTACTGTAGTATTTCTCACAAACGTTACGTGAGATCTGCTTCCTTCATGTCTGTCACTGTGCTGTTTATCTGACACAGCCGGATATTAAGGCACACTCTGACAGGCACGTGGGAACAGTGTGAGGGGAGAACTAGCATTAAATGGTGTTTCTGACCAGAACCAAAAAAATCAGAGCACATCACACCTGTCCTTAGGTCTTTACACTGGCTCCCAGTTACATTCAGAATAGATTTTAAAGTATTATTACTTGTCTGTAAATAACTAAATGGCCTAGGACCTCAATACATTACAGATATGCTCACTGAATACAAACCTAGAAGAACACTCAGATCTCTAGAATCATATAAACTAGAAATTCCAAGAGTTCAGTCAAAGCAGGGTGAATCGGCTTTCAGCTACTACGCCCCTTCGCTGCTGGAATCAACTCCCAGAAATGATCAGATGTGCTCCAACATTAGGCACATTCAAATCCAGACTGAAAACACATCTGTTTAGCTGTGCCTTTACTGAATGAGCAATGTGCTACGTCCGACAGATCGCACTATTATGTTTTTCTCTTCTTTTCATTCTTTTACAACCTGTTTTAACATATTTTTATGTTTTTCATTATCTGTTTTTATTTTATTTTTATTTCTTACACTTGTCTTTTTATTCCTGTTTATGTAAAGCACTTTGAATTGCCACTGTGTATGAAATGTGCTATATAAATAAACTTGCCTTGCCTTGCCTTGCCTAAAGGCACAGGCAAAAAAAAAAAAAAACAGCTACATTGTGTTCAGAGCAGAAAAATACAAACTTCATTCATTCATTCATTTTCTTGTCGGCTTTGTCCCTTACAGGGTCGCCACAGTGGAATGAACCACCAACTTATCCAAGACGATTTTACACAGCGGATGCCCTTCCAGCCGCAACCCATCTCTGGGAATTTCCACACACACACACATTCACACTCATACACTACGGACAATTTAGCTTACCCAATTCACCTGTACTGCATGTCTTTGGACTGTGGGGGAAACCGGAGCACCCGGAGGAAACCCACGTGAACGCAGGGAGAACATGCAAACTCCACACAGAAACGCCAACTGACCCAGCCCAGCCGAGGTTCGAACCTGCGACCCAGCGACGTTCTTGCTGTGAGGCAACAGCACTACCTACTGCGCCACTGCGTTGCCAAAAATACAAACTTCTTAATTATAATTATAATAAATAATTCGATGGTGTTTTGAGCTGAAACTTTACAGACACATTCTGGAGACACAAAAGACTCATCTTAAATCTTGAAAAAAGGTAAATTAGGTGCCCTTTAATGGGATGACAACAAAGTATTCACAAAATGCTAGTAATCTTTTAGAATTGTTGGATTCTACCACCAACTTATCCACCATATGTTTTACACAGTGGATACTCTTCGAGCTGCAACCCAGTACTGGGAAACAGCCATACACACATACACTACGGCCAATTTAATTTTCACCTATAGCGCATGTCTTTGGACTGTGGGGGAAACCGAAGCACCCGGATGAAACCCACATGAACACTGGGAGAACACGCAAACTTCACACAGAAATGCCAACTGGCCCAGCTGGGACTTAAACCAGCGACCTTCTTGCTGAGAGGCAACAGTGCTAACCACTGAGCCACCGTGTCCCACTCTGCCAAATACATTTTTTCTTATTCAAAACATAAAAATGACATTGTCATATATAATTTTAAATACTCACAATATATAAAGTGACATGCTAATCATGCTGAAATCATGCAGGTAACATTTCAGAAGACACTAGCAACTGGATAGAAACCAATCTGACTAACTGCATAGCATCGTCCTGACTATAAAAAAAGCTCAGGCTTTTAAACTTTCTTCAAACTTTCAAGCTTTCTTAAGCCAACATTAAAGTTTGTCTTCAAACATTATGATCTAGTATATTTTAAAATGCTCTTAATAAACTACAGTTACTGTTTAATCGATTACATGATCACAAAGTATTCTCATAATGGGTACAGTATAAATATCACACTGGCAATATCATATAGTTTTCAATATTTACAATATATAAAAGCCATGTAGGGGGCAACACAGTGGCTCAGTGGTTAGCACTGTAGCCTCACAGAAAGAAGGTAGAGTCCTGGCTGGGTCAGTTGGAGTTTCTGTGTGGAGTTTGATGTTCTCCCTGTGTCCGCATTGGTCCAGGACCTCTGGGTGCTCTGGTTTCCCCCACAGTCCAAAGACATGCACTATAGGTGAATTGAATAAACTAAATTGGCTGCAGTGTATGTGTGTGAATGAGTGTGTATGGATGTTTCCCAGTAATAGGTTGCAGCTGGAAGGGCATCTGCTGTGTAAAACATATGCTGGAAGTTGACGGTTCATTCTGCTGTGGCAACCCCTAATGAATAAAGCGACTAAGCTGAAGGAAAATGAATGAATAAAGCCATGTACATATCACACCAATGCTATGATTCTGAACTTGAGCGATTAAAGGAAAATAAAAAAGGTCAAAACATAAAAAGTAAAATAAAATGTAAGGACCCAAGACGTTTCTGCTGTTAAACGAGAACAAACTACAGTACACACATTGTGTTGCCAATGAAGCTGATGTCACATTATTTCATTGCATCAAGATATAAAATATCACAATAAGGCATCTGCAAGCAAATGACGCAAGAGCTTTTCTCAGAACTTACTTAATTTCCTCAAAGGTCTCAAGTTCAGGCCATCATATATTTAACATGTTCCACTAAATCTGAAGACTAAAGAAGTGTTTGTAGCTTACAAATAGAGCACTTTGTTTGATGTTTTAATGTCAGTATTATTTGGGGTGTGGATTACACAAGCAGATATTTCTGAGGTGACTGTAGGCTCAGTTTGCTAATAAACATGTTCCACAAAATGTGACGACTAAAAGAAGAGCTTGTTTTCATAAATGCCACTTCATTTGTGGTTTTGTTTATTAATGCACGCCATTTTTGTGAGTGAATAACGCGACTATTTTATTAGGTCCCATGGTATGACCAATATATATAAATAACGTAATATGTAATGCACTTAAACTTTGTACAGATCAGCCGACAATAACTGCTAACAGCGGCTAAGTTCAAATGTTAAACGAGAGCGCCCACGCGTGGACAAAAGGAGCATAACTAATAGAAACCTTTACGTTCATTTAATCCAGGGATGTCAAACTCAATTCCTAAAGGGCCGCAGCTCTGCACAGTTTAGTTCCAACCCTAATTAAACACACCTGATCAAACTAATTGAGTTTGATCAAACTAATTGAGTATATATATATATATAGCAACTGGATAGAAAATATATATATAATATATATATTTAATATATATATTTATATATTTAAATATATATATTTATTTATTTATAATATATATATATAATATATATATTTAAAAAATATATATATAATTTCACAGAAATGCTAGAACTAAAAATAGATTTAAAAAGTGACAGTGAGAGGACTGGATTTTAATTTTAAAAATGTAAAACATGCGTATTGAATAGGGGATATATTAGCTAGTGATTTTTCAGATAAAGTATAAAATAAGAGAATAGTACCAGATTTGTTAAATGGGTGATTGCTCAAAGTTGATTGTCAACTTATTGAATGCTCAGCATACTTGCTGTGTTTATCACCTATCACTCAGGCTACACTTTTTGGCAGGTTCAATATTAGGGGAGAGTGGGACAGTTGCAACACTTTTTTTTATTTCCTTCAGATTCTCAGACAGTTTGTAAAAACCCACAATTTTAATATAATAAACCCACATCTATCAGACACCCATTCACATTGCTATAATATGTGTACATACAGTTGAAGTCAGAATTATTAGCCCTCCTGTTTATTTTTTCCCCCAATTTCTGTTTAACGGAGAGAATTTTTTTCAACACATTTCTAAACATATTAGGTTTATTAACTCATTTCTAAAAACTGATTTATTTTATCTTTGCCATGATGACAGTAAATAATATTTTATTAGATATTTTTAAGACACTTCTATACAGCTTAAAGTGACATTTAAAGGCTTAACTTGGTTAATTAGGTTAACTAGGCAGGTTAGGGTAATTAGGCAAGTTATTGTATAATGATGGTTTGTTCTGTAGACTATCAAAAAAAAAAATGTCTTAAAGGGGCTAATAATTTTGACCTTAAAATGTTTTTTTTTTTTTTTTAAATGTAAAACTGCTTTTATTCTATAAGACATATAAGACTTTCTCCATAAGAAAAAATATTATCAGACATACTGTGAAAATTTCCTTGCTCTGTTAAACATAATTTGGGAAATATTTAAAAAAGAAAAAAAAATCTAAGGGGGGCTAATAATTCTGACTTCAACTGTATGATAATATATGCAGAATTTAAACGTTAACAGAGAAAGTCAAACATTGCAACTGACCCCAAGCAAGAGGACGGTTGCAACAACCCACAAGGGACAGTTGCAACATTCATTAAAATGTAATAATAACAATAAAAAAACTTCAGGATGGATTTTATTTTATTTTATTTGGTAAACAGACTAAATGTAAATTGGTTAAATTGGCCATATAAATACAGACAATTAAAAAAACAAGCTACAACCAATTATCAGGCCAAAAAGACTGATCAAAAATATTATTTTACTGAAAATCTAGACTGAAACTTTGTAATGAATTGATTAATCAAAGAATTCATTCTTTCAAATTAAATTACATTGAAACTGTGATCAAATTAAATTGTACATTAATACGTTAATTTGGCAAGCTTTAAAATGAATTTTGTAATTGGGGACAGTTGCTGAATAAACTGTCTATGGGGAGATACAATAGCTGTAACGCTTGATAGCTATACATATTTAAAGCTAAGAAAACAGTGATTTTAATTATATTAATGAATAATGTTTCCCGAAAACAGACTAGACCGCATGAGAAATTTTCTGAACATTAAAAAAAACTTTACCCAAAAATGAGTTTTATAGAATGATCACATTATGGCTGATCTGACTCAAAGGAGGATCTTATGTAGTGTGAATACCATCACTACTATCCCTGAATGGAAGTGTTGTTGCAGCTTTCTCCTACTCAAACTTTAGATTGGAAGTGGTGTGTGTCTTTCTGGAGATGAACTCTCTGGACTGTGTTACTGTAAACTGATCGATGTCCAGAGAGTTCGATTATTCATGTCTGAAAGCTCCAGGTCGTGTACATCAATGATTATCGAAAACAGTAAACCAAAGTTCAGTAAAGTCCTGTGAAATTGTGAACTTTTTAGTTAATATACGGTTATATGACAGTGCATAAAGGAAGACATGAGCTCCAAAACACTAACGGTTCCAGTTCGTTTAGTCCGTCATTGTTTATACAAACCTCGTCGTGTTTTTCGGGTGAATCCGGTGCGGTTGTATTATGGGTCTCCGCAGACGGTAACGGGATCCGCCGTTCGCACGGTGGACCTCCGGAGCGACACTGTCACCAAACCCGGTGCAGCGATGCGGAGAGCCATGGCGGAGGCGGAGGTCGGGGACAATGTGTTTGGAGAAGACCCTACGGTTAATGGTTAGAAAGCAACACACACGTCTCTTTTATGGCCTTCCGTAGGATAGACTCTTGTTTTTTATCACATAAGAGTCTCCGGTCAAGTTAATTATGATTCGACTGGTTAATGATAAAAATAGATGTGATGAGATGGAGGGAATCATTGCTTTTCATGGACAGTTTTCTTACCCGTTGTTGTTCCCCTTATAGCCATCAGATGGCGTTCGTTCGCATTCATTTACCAGACATGCTTAAAAAAACAATCATTACAACTGTTAAACACTTTTGAGTTACTGATACACAGTTGTTCATCAAGTGTTTGATTGATTGATTGATTGATTGATTGATTGATTGATTTATTGATTTATTGATTGATTGACCTACTTACTACTTAACCAGGAAGGTCCCATTGAGATACAATATTACACCAATTGCAGTACTACAAATTGAAATGGGGGAAATGTCTTTAGAAATGAGAAGAGTTCAGTAATCGGTGAGCTAATGGGTAAATTTGAAAGGTCATAATTAGGGCCAGACGGAATCTGCGGACGTTTTTTGCAATTTCTGCGGAATTATTTTGGGAGTCTCATAACTAAAACCTTAATATGTGAAATATGTGTAATTTAAAAACTGAATAAATTCAGATTTACACACATTTATTCAAGTAAATAAACAGAATTAATGATGGGCTAAAAATCTGCGCGCACAGATTCCGTGTGGGCCTAGTCATAATCAAGAACATCCAACACTAGAAACATTAAAGCCATGTTAGGAAAAAGAGAGGAGGGAAAATAAAAGTTTTGGACGGACAGTGTTAAAAAAAGAAGAAACGAAAGTGAGTCAATTAAGTATCAGTCCTACTGTACCTCTACCAGTAATTAAACCATGGTTACTACCAGACACAACAGTGGATTTTACATTATTAGAACAGAAAAACAAGGATAAAGAATGGAATTTGTTTTATGTACAGACATGTATTAATGTATATTACAGTTATGTTAAGATATATACAGATGCCACAGTTTAAATAGAATAGGTGTGGCTTTTACAGTTCCTGAATTTCCAATATCAAAAGATTAGTGATGAGGTTTCGGTGTATACTGGAGAGATGATTGCATTGTTATTAGCAATACATTAGGTAGAGGAGATACGACCTTTGAAATCAGTCATCTGTTCAGACTCAAGTTCTTCACTGGCTAGTTTACAACATAGTAAATGAGAAGGTAGACCAGACATTTAATAATTGTATAGGTACATGCGCATATTGGTGTTCAAGGAAAGGAAATTGCAGATAATGAAGCAAAACAAGCTGTTAAAAATAATGACATTAGTCCAAATATAAGTATAGAGTGAAATCAAGAGTATTATTGAAAAAAAGAATGAAGGAAAGGTGGCAAAAACAATGGGATAATGAGAAAAAGGGTGGTTTTACAGAATTCAAAGTAGGAGAAATGAGAAGTGTTGGCAAAACAGGAGAGAGGAGATAATAATAAGTGAGATTTGGACACACAAAATTAAATAGTACACTTTTTAAAATGGGCAAACATGGTACAGTAAAATGTGAGTTTTGTGGACAAGAAGAGACAGTTGAACATGTTATAGTACATTGCATGAAGTATGAAGATGAAAGGAGGGCTCTTAGTAAGAATTTAAAAGAAATAATAGTTCAATTTAAATTCAATGACATTTTACAAAATTCATTAATTTATTACGTTTTTAAATTTTTAAATACTGTTACAAATTAATAAAAATATTATATGTAAAATTATATATATATATAGCTGAAGTCAGAATTATTAGCCCCCCTTAGAATTTTTTTTCTTTTTTTAAATATTTCCCAAATGATGTTTAACAGAGCAAGGACATTTTCACAGTATGTCTGACAATTTTTTCTTCTAGAAAAAGTCTTATTTGCTTTATTTCAGCTAGAATAAAAGCAGTTTTAAATTTTTTTAAAACCATTTTAAGGTCAAAATTATAAGCCCCTTTAAGCTATTTTTTTTCAACCGTCTACAGAACAAACCATCGTTATATAATAACTTGCCTAATTACCCTAACCTGCCTAGTTAACCTAATTAACCTAGTTAAGCCTTTAAATGTCACTTTAAGCTGTATAGAAGTGTCTTGAAAAATATCTAGTCAAATATTATTTACTGTCATCATGGCAAAGATAAAATAAATCAGTAATTAGAAATGAGTTATTAAAACTATTATGTTTAGAAATGTGTTGAAAAAATCTTCTCTCCATTAAACAGAAATTGGGGAGAAAAAATAAACAGGGGGGCTAATAATTCAGGTGGGCTAATAATTCTGACCTCAACTGTCTGTGTGTGTGTATGTGTGTGTGTGTGTGTGTTTATATATATATATATATATATATATATATATATATATATATATATATATATATATATATATATATATATATATATATATATACACACACAAATTTAGTAACTTAGCACTCATGAAATGTTTAGATTTTATTTTCCACATTTTTTTTATTTCACTCAATATAAATATTGTTTTAAATAATATGTGTCCAAACTTTAGTTAGTGTTTATATATCCAATGCAAAATGTTTGTTACATGTTGTTGCAATAGGAAATGTATACCAGCCTACTTTTGTACACTCCTAAAAATACATTGTATACATGTTTTCTTCCAACAGAACTACAGAAAATAGCTGCTGAAATGTTTGGCATGGAAGCGGCTTTATATGTGCCCTCAGGAACGATGAGTAACCTGATTGCAGGTGAGACTGCAGGATTCTGCCCAAAGCTATTAATAAAACTTGTTTACAGTTGTCACTTGGTAAAAGCTTGGAGGGAAAATGGACACATATAATGCTATTTTGCAGTGAATGTGGTCTGTGTCACAGCCCGAGAGCCGCCTCTGGCCATTAAAATCTGATATTTGAAAAATGATATTGATTTGTGCTCAAGCTCACAGAAATAGCTCGCCGTTCATGGAATTTGGTTCTTGTTTATGACCAGATGTTGCAGTAATGTATAGCAGAAGCGTTCATGCCAGTACATATGTTGCACTCATATTTGTCTTCCTCTTTTTTGTCTCAGTTATGGTCCACTGCAGAGAGAGGGGTGATGAGATGATAGTTGGTGATCTTTCTCATATTCATATTTATGAGCAGGGAGGAAGTGCACAGGTATGGACAAATCTGGGACTGGGGGATTTGATTTTAATTTAGGCTAATATGTTTGTCTTCGTTATTGTATTCATTATCAAAATAATCAAAGATGAATTAATTTGAAATTAATGCACAGTTTGTTTTACGTAGAACATTTTGTTTCAAAATATTAAAATGCCATTTTCACCAGAGAATTCAATAAAAAATGGAAGAATAACTGATGTGGTGGACCTCATTAGATTATATTTGATAAGATTAGATTCAACTTTATTGTTATTACACATGTACAAGGCAACAAAGTGCAGTTTAAGTCTAACCAGGAGTGCAATAGCAGCAAGTGCAGCTATATAGGTAAGTTATAAAGTGCAATAATAGAAAAACTATGGGTGATATTTACAGATGGATGTACTCTGAACACTATATACAGGTTGTATTAACCATGAACAGAGATTTACAATAGATGAATATATGTATAGTTTGCTATTAATAATCAGAAGTATGCAGATATGTATGAACATAATTACAAAAGTATACGTACAGTGGATATGTACAATTGTATTATCTTGTATTTGTTCATCAATATGTATTTGTTCTTTGATCCATCTACACTATCATTCAAATACTAGAAAGATTTAAACTAGAATTATATTTTGATGTTTTTTTTGAAAGAAATCTCTAATGCTTGCTATGTAATTGTGAAATATTATAATTTAATTATATATTTTTATTATTTATGTAGTTAATATATTTTAAGTGTAATTTATTCCTCTGATGGTAGAACTGATTTTTTTAGCACTGTTTACTCCAGTCTTACTTTTGACCAAATGTAGATTATTGGTTGGTTATTTTGTAAATTATACTAATAAAATTACTTAAGAGATAAGAGAAAGAAAACACAATTATTTTCTATCGATGAAATAACACATTACAATTTTCTAAAATTGTAATTTGGGCATTGAGAAGTATAAAAGTTATAAAAATTAATATGAATTTATATTCAAAATTAAATATATATTTTATTTGTTGACCTGTGTCAAGTCACCATTGACTTAAAATGTATTAAGAGGGTATTAAAGTTAATATTTTAATAAATATTATTTTTAGGCTATAGGAGTTTGGCCAACAAATATGTTTAGAAATTCCAGTATTAGATGAGCAAATATTAATAAACATGAAAAAGCCTTCTATGTTTGTGTGACATATTGAATGATAAACACCACAATAAATGACAAACTCCATATATTTCACTCTACATCAACTGTAATGTATATTAATTCATTCATTATACATCATCATGTAATCAATAATACAGCAAATATAATATGAGTATTTGAAAATGTAATGACATGTACCTTATTTTTGGAATATATAAACAAAAAAAATTAACAGACCACTTCAAAAATCTTGGTTTTTATGGATTTAGAGCATTTTTTTTCTCACAGTATTTTTTTTTTTTCCTTTGTCATGATTAAATATTAGAGTTATTATACCACATATTGATTTCTTAATTCTTATAAACATTAAAACATTGGTATTTTGTTGTCTAAAAAAGAATATAAGCACCTGAAAACATGGCAGTCTTTTAATAATAATAATTCATTCATTAATTTTCTTTTCAGCTTAGTCTCTTTATTAATCCGGGGTCGCCACAGCAGAATGAACCGCCAACTTATCCAGCACATTTTTACGCAGCGGATGCCCTTCCAGCCACAACCCATCTCTGGGAAACATCCATACAACACTCATTCACACTCATACACTACGGACAATTTAGCCTACCAAATTCACCTGGACTGTATGTCATTGGACTGTGGGGGAAACCGGAGCACCCGGAGGAAACCCACGTGAACGCAGGGAGAACATGCAAACTCCACACAGAAACACCAACTGACACAGCCGAGGCTCGAACCAGCGGACTTCTTGCTGTGAGGCGACAGCCCTACCTACTGCGTCACTGTGTCACCAATAATAATAATAATTCCTTACATTTATATAGCACTTTTCTAGACACTCAAATCGCTTTACACAATCGATATCTCCTCATCCACCACCAGTGTGCAGCATCCACCTGGATGACGTGATGTCAGCCATATTGTGCCTGACCGCACACCACATACCAGAGTGGAGACGAGACAGAGTAATGAAGCCAATTATGATATGGGGATGATTAGGAGGCCATGATGGACAGAGGCCAGTGGGCAAATTTGGCCAGGGTTAAACGAAGAACATCCTGGGATTTTTAATGACCACAAAGAGTCAGACCTCGGTTTAATGCTCACTGAGCAGTATAATAATAATAATAATAATAACACATTTTATTGGTCACACTTTACAATAAGGTTCATTAGTTAATGGTAATGATGCATTTACTAACATGAACAAACAATGAACAATGAACAATGCATTTACTACAGTATTTATTCATGTTAGTTAACATTAGTTAATAGACATAAAGTTGTTCATTGTTAGTTCATGTTAGTAAATGCATTAACTAATGAACCTGTTCATGTTGTTCATGTTAACTTACGGTGCATTAACTAATGTTAACAAGCATGGACTTGGATGTTAATAATGCATCAGTAAATGTTCAATTATTATTAGCAAATGCTGTACACGTGTTGTTCATGATTAGTTCATGTTAGTAAATGCATTAACTAATGAACCTTATTGTAAAGTGTTACCATTTTATTTGTAATGTATAGATAGATAGATAGATAGATAGATAGATAGATAGATAGATAGATAGATAGATAGATAGATAGATAGATAGATAGATAGATAGATAGATAGATAGATAGATAGATAGATAGATAGATAGATAGATAGATAGATAGATAGATAGATAGATAGATAGTTAGTTTTAGGCTGTTTTAGTTAAGTGCTTGAAGTGGGAATCAAGTATAGAGTCCCCATCAATATACTGGGGCTTTAGGACCCACACAGACTGCAGGTTGAGTGCCCCCTGTTGGCCTCACTAACACCACTTCTGGCAGCAACCTAGCTTTCCCAGGTGGTCTCCCATCCAGGTACTGATCGGGCACAGCCCTCCTTAGCTTCAGTGGGCGACCATGTGAGAGTTGCAGAGAGCTAGCTGTCGGCTTAGCTGCCTGTGCAAAGTAAAAATACAAGTAGGTTTTTTTTTTTTTTTTTTTGGAAGAAACATCACTGTTTCCAGAATAAAACAAATTAAATTTTCCTTAGACAGAGAAATATTCAAGTGGTCTGAGGTCTCAAACCTCCATTTTGCAAAAACATTTTCTTCACTATTATTTCATATTGTCGGCTTTACAGGGTTAAATGAACAAGTTAGATCTTAAAGCAGTGTTTTCAAAAAGTCCAAAAGTGCTCATAGCTGCAAAAACACCCATATGCCACATTATCGGTACGCTAAAATAAATGTGCTTTTGTGTTTGTTTATAGCTTGCAGGCGTCCATTCTGCAACACTCAGTACCCTCGGCGATGGCACTTTTGACCTGGACCAGCTGATCTCCAAGATCCGTCATGGTTACCCTGACCCACACTACCCACGCTCACGCCTGGTTTGTGTGGAAAACACACACAATATCCAGGGAGGCCGCGTCCTCCCACTCGCCTTCCTGCAGGAGGTTAGATATTACTTAAACACTAGTTCATTAAATGTGGGAGACAGAGAATATGTTGAGGCAGTCAGGTACCTTGGGCTAAACTCTGAACAATAAGACACAATCCCTCCACTTAAACTGCCTAGTGATGTTTATTTACTAAATGAGCGATTAAACATACTTCAGTTTGTGTTGCAGCATGAACAGGTTTTGTGCATTTCTTCACCCCTGCTTTAATAAGGCATCACATCTGTTTACTCATGCATACATTATAACATAGATACTAGTACGTAATCATCAGCTAATGGTACTTATTTATTAGCCACTGTTATATTTTGTAGTTATTACTAGTAGCAATTAACAATTACCTTGAACCTACACTTGCACCAGACATTTTTTTACAATCACTCCATATCTATTGAAAAACATGCATTTCTGAGGTTGCCTCACATGGGTGAGTGGACTTGACAAACCACATGTAGGAACTCTCTTCTCTCTATATGCACTAGACACTTTTATTAAACTCCATCTTACAAGGACCTAATAAAGAACACAATGTTTACCTGTAAATATACCACACAATCATATTGCACTACATGTATTCTTCAACCATAAATACCTCATGCACAATTATGTAAAAGTACTTGTATAGTCTGTCATAGGTCATGTCTATAGTTACGTATATATAGTATAAATTACTGCTCCGTTAAGTCAGGTATGTATAGGTTTAAAATATAATTTGTTTTCATATTTATAATTGTTTATTTATGGATTTATGTGGACCTGCAAGACACATTTTGTTCCACTTTGTCCACACATGTAGCGGAATGACAAAAAGCTTAACTTGACTAATAATAACTACTAAAAAGCACTAGTACTTAAGGAGAAAGATACTAGTGCTTACAAAATTGCGTCCCACTTTGTATTAATACTATATGGAGATGAGATACAGGTAAGGTCCAGTGGTGGAAAGAGTACAAAAAAAATCATCCGTAATTTAATGTACTATTACTTGCCTAAAAATGAAGTGTGAGTAGAGTAAATGTATCTGTTGTAAATATTACTTTGTTTTTAAGTACGAGTAAAAAGTAGACCTTTTAAAAGTACTCAAGAGTAGTGAGTATTACGCTGTAAAAAGCTGATGCATTTACATGTAATTTGTGGATGTGTGTAAACGTAACATTCTGTAGTGCATTTAGTTATTGCCCAGCAGGCACACAACATCATAACGTTAATATTAGGTTAGATTTAGGTCGTGACATCAGGTGAGCAAAATTCAATGTCTATCCAGCGTCTAAGGACAATGTTATTTTGATGTCCAGTAACAACGTCAAATTACGTTGATATTTGGTTGATTTTAGGTATTGTTAGAAAGTGACCAAAACCCAACGTCGAGCCAACATCTTAAACCAACATCATATTGACGTCATATTGGTAACATCCACTCAACGTCAAGCTGTAACATCATTAGACGTTGATATTTGGTTGATTTTAGGTTGGACATTGACATCGGTCTGACGTTGGGTTCTGATGTCCACCTGATTTTCATTTCCAAACAAAATGCAACGTCCCCACAACGTTGGGGTACAACGTCAATCTGACGTCATGTTGATGTCTTGTACCTGCTGGGTGTTTAAGGCCATTTCGGTCATCATACAGTAAACATCCATCTTCTTCTCATCAGTGACATGCATCTAAATAGTCTCTGGGTCAATGCGTGTAAACATTTTGGACATCTTCCTGGACACGTTTAATGCTTCCAAACAGTTTGCTGCAATTATAAATTGGCCATGTCCTGAGGTAGTTCATTATGATGCTATTTACCGTCTATGTGCGATTTGATTGGACAGGAATCACAGGACTGATTTTTTAATCCCCGTAGACATGAAAAAATAAAGTAGTGACTGCAGGTTGAAGGAAAGTAGTGCAGTAAAAGTACCGATACAGCACTAAAAATGTACTCGAAGGGAAAGTACGTATTTTTTAAACTACTTTGTAAACTGCCTTTCCTGAGAAAAACTACTCAATTACAGTAGTTTAAGTATTTGTAATTTGTTACTTTACACCACTGGTGAGGTCTGGTGGTATGGGTAGGTTTATATATATATATATATATATATATATATATATATATATATATATAAATAATTTATCGTTTTACAATATAACCATCAGCACAATTAACGAAAGGAATATTCAGCATTAAGTAGCATCAGATTTCTACAAATATAAAAACATATACATCATCAAATCCAGTTTATGTTAATAGACTAAAACAGAAATCCAATAACAGCATATGAATGGTGAGTGTGATAACAATGGGTATTATATAGGCTCAGGTCAAAGGAGTCATAAAGGGTATGGTATAGGTAGGTTTAAATTGGGTTAAGGTGTAAGGGATGGGTCAACAGTGTATTTATAAATCTAATTGCATACAAAAAAATATATAAAATATTAGTAAAATAAAAAAAATATGTAAATATTTATACCAAATTTATACCAAATTCTTAACATACATGTCAGTACACAGTAATTAAGGCCACTTTCGTATAATAAAATAGTAACAAGAGCAAGTAATAGGTACTGATACTGTATGTTGTATAGATTAAATATTAAAACAGATTGCCATAGGTATGTTTCTTGTCTACGACACAGAAAAAAATTATTATAGTCTTAACCTGACCAATTTTTTATTTACCAAAACAAAAATATTTATGTTTATCTTTTATATTTATATTTATCATGTTAATTTAATTGTAAAAGTGTTATAAGATGTAAAAGCTTTTCATATGCATGAACTTGTATGTTTAACCATTGTTTTTTGTTGCTGAAAGCTTCGCTCTGTGGCTGATCAGTTTGGTCTGGCGGTGCATATGGATGGAGCGAGGGTGATGAACGCAGCTGTAGCTCTGGGTGTTCAGCCCTCTGCTATACTACAGCACTGTCATTCTGTCAGTGTGTGTCTGTCTAAGGTAAGCTCTCGTATTTTTTGGAAAAATAAATGAAAAATATCTTTTTAAAAAATGTCAAGTCACCATCTGAGAATTGTGAACATGCAAATGTGATTTTAAAGTACACATGAAATCAAAACTAACCATATTGATTTATTAGCTCACATTGCTAGTTGTGTGGTGAACAATTGATCCGTGCATGTCAATAAGAAAAATAAAATAGTTTGCTCTTGTAATCTTTAATTGAAATCTGAAAATGCACTCCCTGTTTGTTTTCAGTTAAATTCTCAGATTAAGTCATTCTGAGGTATTGGGCGTGGCTAACATACATAACCACACCCCTTCAAATGTCAGGTTTGACAGCACTATGACAACAAACAGAAATGGTGAGGAGGAGCTGTCTGTTAGGTTGTCATAACTTTCCCCAAACCCTTTTCCCAATCTTTATAAATGAAATGCCTACTTAACTACATCCAATCAGCTCCCAGTAGAAAAAAACAAGCCACGCCCACTGTTTTCTCATTTAATATTCCGTTTCTCTAGGAACTGCATCACAATACGGAAAAAAATGGTCACAGCTTCTGGCTCATGTGTTTTTTTAATAGACAAATTAACTTAAAATGTTAGGGGTATTAAAGAAAGTATTTGTATGTATTATTTTTAGGTTTCAGGAAAGAAACTGTTCTTGCTCTCTAAAGAGTCCACTTTATTATATTGTTTAATATATTGTTACAGTATGGCTATTTTTAGATATTTACCAATGAATAGACCACTTTTCTAGGAGAATATGACTAAGGCCTTGTATCCACCTGGTAGGAACACCGCTTGTGTTCAGAATTCATTTAGAAACTTCTGTTATATCGTCCTTGACTGCATCACTATCACAGGAGCGCTCAGTGTAATACTAGAGTATGACTAATTGAACAAACCCATGTTATTCAGCTTATGAGTGAGCAGAGAAGCAGGCTATTGAAAAGGATATGGAGAGCAATGGTTTTGCTCACGATTTTTCGTTTTGGGATAATAGAGAAATATGAATACCAGGACTGAACAGTATATCTTTTGATCATCGACATTACAATGAGAGTATCCACAGTAGTCATCGCAGGATTAGATTTTTTTTTTTTTACGATTAAAAGATAAAGATATTATTAAATATTATTTTTATAATGTTGAATAAAATTATTTATACAATGATGACCATGTTATTTTATGTTTGGTTCATTTTCATATTGGAATACCGTTAGATTCATCAGAAAACCATAAAGCACTGTTTATTTCACTTTTATTTTTGCTCGTACATTGTCGTATTTATATTTGCCTGTAATTTATTATATTTTATACAGATGCACTGCATAGAAAAAGACTTTTTCATCCCAGTCGATCTAGAGCAGGGATGGGCAAACTTGATCCTGGAGGGCCGGTGTCCTGCATAGTTTTGCTCCAACCTTAATCAAAACACACCTGCCTGTAGCTTTCTAGTGATCTTGAAGACTCTGGTTAGTGTGTTCAGGTGTGTTTGATTAGTGATGGAGCAAAAGTCTGCAGGGACACCGGCACTCGAGGATCAAGTTTGCCCATCCCTGATCTAGAGTAACGAAATATTTCCAAATAGAGCTATTCAAATCATCTGGTGAGACTATATTCAGATTAAAATATACTGTATAAACGCAGCAAAACAAAATATTGCAATGTCAGATTCCAATATCGTGCAGCCCTAATGAATACCTTTTTTTTTTATTCGTATAACACGTCCAATAATGTTCATACAGTTAAAATCAGAATTATTAAACCCCCTTTGAATTTTTTTCATTTTTAATATTTCCCAAATTATGTTTAACAGAGCAAGGAAATTTTCACAGTATGTCTGATAATATTTTTTTCTTTTAGAGAAAGTCTTATTTGTTTTATTTTGGCTAGAATAGAAGCAGTTTTTAATTTTTTTAAAAACCAATTTAGTGTCAAAATTATTAGCCCCTTTAAGCTATATTTTTTTCAAAAGTCTACAGAACAAACCATCATTATACAATAACTTGCCTAATTACCCTAACCTGCCTAGTTAACCTAATTAACCTAGTTAAGCCTTTAAATGTCACTTTAAGCTGTAAAGAAGTGTCTTGAAAAATATCTAGTCAAATATTATTTACTGTCATCATGGCAAAGATAAAATAAATCGGTTATTAGAGATGAGTTATTAAAATTATTATGTTTAGAAATGTGTTGAAAAAATCTTCTCTCTGTTAAACAGAAATTGGGGGAAAAAATAAACAGGGGGGGCTAATAATTCGTGGGGTTTAATAATTCTGGCTTCAACTGGTATGTTTGGTCACTATAAGTAGGTGGTTGTTTGTGGCTGTTTGAATGCATTCAACCACATGAACATCTACACTATGAAAGCCACGTGGTTATCAACAATCTCTAGAAGTGGTTAAAACACAAGTTAACACGTTCAAAACTTTATGAACACCATTTACAGGTGAAGCCAGAAATATTAGCCCCCCAGAATTTTTGCCCTTGTTTATTTTTTCCCCAATTTCTGTCTAACAGAGAGAAGATTTTTTCAACACATTTTTAAACATAATAGTTTTAATAACTCATTTCTAATAACTGATTTATTTTGTTTTTGCCATGATGACAGTAAATAATATTTTACTAGATATTTTTCAAGACACTTCTATACAGCTTAAAGTGACATTTAAAGGCTTAACTAGGGTAATTATGTTAACTAGGCAGGTTAGGGTAATTAGGCAAGTTATTGTAGAACAATGGTTTGTTCTGTAGACTATCGAAAAAAGAAATAGCTTAAAGGGGCTGATCATTTTGACCCTAAAATGGTTTTAAAAAAATTAAAAACTGCTTTCATTCTAGCCAAAATAAAACAAATAAGACTTTCTCCAGAAGAAAAATATTATCAGACATACTGTGAAAATTTCCTTACTCTTCCTTACATCTGCATGTGTTTGTATTGAAGAAAACCCATTTTAATGTCAGTCGTAAATAGATAACACTTTTCTAGACCTTAAAATTAAGCAATCCAAATCCAACTATTTCTCTAAAAAAGTCTGTCCCAATTTGAAATATTAGCATAATGCCTGCCCATTAGATAAGGGTTCAGGGGCTTGTTTTAAAGCATTGTTCACCCAAACATGTGAATTTTGTTATTAATTACTCACCCTCATGTCACTCCAATCTCCTGAGATTGTTGTTCGTTCTTGGAACACAAATGAAGAAATTTTAGATAAAATCCGAGAGCTCTCTCTCATCCTCTATTTATAGTTTCAGTCACGTGATCTGTGCAGTGACCTGGCGGGCAAAAAAACAAAACAATGGGCCATAACACTGGGATCTCCATAGAAACACAGCACATTCATTCATTCATCCATCCATTCATTTTTGTTTCGACTTAGTCTCTTCATTAATTGGGGTTGCCACAGCGGAATGAACCGCCAACTTATCCAGCATGTTTTATGCAGTGGATGCCCTTCCAGCTGCAACCCATCACTGGGAAGAAACAATAAATATCTTGTAAATATTCCTCAGCAATTTAGTCATTTGTGATGGTGTTGGATCTATCGCATAAGTGTTTTGTTTCTGAATTATTCTTCTGAATTATAACGACATGAGAGGGTGAATAATTAATAATAGAATATTAATTTTTGGGTTCATGAAGATACTCCAAGACTTGCACCATGTTTTCATAGGTATTTATATTCATTTTTAGAATACACAATACCAATGTTGTGACCGCATTAGCATTAAGAAATGAAAACATTAATTATTCTGACTAATTTTATTTAATTTTCTGGACAAAAAAGCTTTATGCAAATGACAATATTTAAGTAGCAATACTATTGTCACCCGAATATCATTGTTTTTTTCTTCAAATTACATAAAGAAATAATGTAAATGTTCTGTTTTAGATTAAGAACTATTACTGTATATACAGTTGAAGTCAGAATTATTAGCCCCCCTGTTTATTTTTTCCCCAATTTCTGTTTAACGGAGAGAAGATTTTTTCAACACATTTCTAAACATAATAGTTTTAATAACTCATTTCTAATAAGTGATTTATTTTATCTTTGCCATGATGACAGTAAATAATATTTGACTAGATATTTTTCAAGACACTTCTATACAGCTTAAAGTGACATTTAAAGGCTTAACTAGGTTAATTGGGTAACTAGGCAGGATAGGGTAATTAGGCAATTGTTATTATTGTATAACGATGGTTTGTTCTGTAGACTATCAAAAAATATAGCTTAAAGGGGCGAATAATTTTGACCTTAAAATGGTTTTTAAAAAATTTAAAACTGCTTTTCTAGCTGAAATAAAACAAATGAGACTTTCTCCAGAAGAAAAAAATATTATCAGACATACTGTGAAAATTTCCCTGCACTGTTAAACATAATTTGGGAAATATTTAAAAAAATCAAAGGGGGGCTAATAATTGTGACTTCAATTGTATATACACACACATATATATAAGAGGCTTCTTTCAAAAGCTTAAAAACTCATGCAATTTTTTTATACACTTGTCATAAATAATTTATGGAAATGGCCAGTCTATATTTCAGCACAATGTAGCTCGAATGTTTTACTGGTGCTGCCGGTGGGCCAATAAAATCTTTATGTGAGAAAGAGAAGAACATAATTTGGAAAATGAAGCTGCATAGCAAATGCAGCCACAAATTTACCTTGAACGCAGATTATTTTCCTAATAGAAAAAAGTATGTACGGTTAGAAACCAGTAGCAGTTTTCAGGCTATAGCTAGTCTCCATCCAGAGAAGTTATTTCAGTAATTTTAAACATCTCCAGGCAGTGATAGACCATCTGTGGAGTTTTTTTCACCAAAAACCAGGAGAAATCAGTTTAAGTGAGAGGTGCTGAAAATGACCTTGTTAAAGCCAGTGCTTTATAACCTGCACCCTGAAGGCATCTCACACCTCCAACAACCAAGGCTTATTTTTTTATTCTCCTCATCAAAGTGTGATGGTACTTTCCTCTGATAATCATGTGGTATCATCGAGGATTTAAAATGTCCTTCCTCATTACTCCTCACAGATTGCGTGTATGTTATAATCTGAGCTGCGGAGTCGATTTGAAGAGACCCTGAAGTAAAACTAATCACTCTCGACTCTCAAACAAATCCTTTGAGTAGATGTCAACAAGCGTATTTGCATTTTAATTACAGAACATGTTTGCATGTATCAGGAAACGGCTACTCTCTTGTACTGAATTTTCCCTCCTGCTGAAAAGACATTAAATGTAATTGAGGCTTCAGAGACAAAGATCAGAAATAAGAAAGTCAATTGTTTCTGTCTGTCCTGGCTACCTAAGCAGAAAGCAAACATCTGCATTCCAGGTGTCTGTTACAAATATAACAGCTGTTTGATTATACTGTCACGATGCATTTATACTTGAGTGATTATAATAAAGAGATTTCTTTTAAAGCTGTCATTTATTTTGTGTAGATTAAGTCACTTTTATTTATACTTGCTTGTAGGAATGAAGAAATGTTGTTCACATAGAATGGGTTTATTTTTCATTGAGCAAGTGAACTAGGATATATATAATATGACCAGAACTGTATTACTTCATACTATCAATATTTTATAGTAGTAACTCAATTATCAGAGACAACATCCTCAAAATAACATTATAAAAACTACTACTATCAAATGTTACAAGTACATCGGATAAAAACATGAAACATTTAAATTCGTGAAAACCTAAGATATAAAAATAAAGCATATTACAAAATTTACTTTTATAAAAAAAATAAATAAATAAAAAAAAAATAATAATAAATAAATAAATAAAAAAAAAAAAAAATCGCAAATGTATTTGTGTGAGAAATAATAATGTAGTCACAATAATAATGTGAAATAATTAAAACTTTTTCAATTTTTTTAAAGTGGTATTTGTTTAAAGAGGCAATTGATATTAACTAAAATCTGATATTAATGAAAATATTTTTGGTTAGTTGAAATAAGTCTAGGTCAATTTTATTTCAGTAAAAATAAAATCGACCTATCCAAAAATGTATTTATTAATTTTCCTTAGCTTAGTCCCTTATTTATCAAGGGTCACCACAGCAGAATGAACCGCCAATTTATCTAGCATGTTTTACGCAGTGGATGCCCTTCCAGCTGCAACCCAGTACTGGGAAACAAATTTCCCCCCAAAATTTAGCTTATTCAATTCACCTATACTGCATGTCTTTGGACTGTGAGGGAAATGAGAGCACCCAGAGGAAACCCACACGAACACAGGGAAAACATGCAACTCCACACAGAAATGCCAACTGGTCCAGCTGGGACTCAAACCAGAAACCTTGGTGTTAGCCAACAGTGCTAACTACTGAGCCACTGTGTCAACCCCTATCCAGAAATGATTTATAAAAATATTTATTAAGTGACAAGGACATAGAAATATCTAAAATGTTAAAGCTGTTGGTTTGCAAACACTTGTTGTTGACAGTATTGTTGTTGATAAATTAAAGGTGCAGTATGCAAGTTTGAAACCAAGTGCTTTAACTTGGTATTGCATTCCTGGATCAAAACTAACACAAGCGCAGGTTGCCAGATTGAGGACAGGAGCGAGTCTGACGATCGAGCCTAAAGGCTGATTTTAAACTGTATTATAAATAAAAGCAACGGCACACGATAGAAGGAATATTCTCCAAATTAAAAGGAGTTTTTGTTCTAACCAACACCTGAAATATATAATTTAGAAACGGCTTTTATTTCTTGCAGCTGAACAACAGAAAACTGACAATGATCACCTTAGGAACACCTTCATGTGCTTTATTCAGTGTTAAATGCTAACAATATGAGTTTGAATGCCATTTTACATGACATTTATTGCCATACTACTGAAAGCTGCAGCAGATAGTTCACCTCAGATCTTGAAAATAACAAACCGTTTGAAATTTAACTTTAGAACTGTGCAAACCAACACATAGTGATTCAGCATGTACATTTAATAATGTTAAAGAGGTTTAATATGCAACGTTATTAATTAGATCATAAACCTTACCATTTCATGAGTGTGTGCATATTCTGTGCTTCTGAATGACTGTATTTTTAAATTTCTGGTGCAAACAGCCAAATTGCTTATCACTGCATATCTCGTCACGTACAGTGTTGTTAGGACACAGGGTTACAATGTAACCTGCTCACCTAATGTTTATGCTCGTAATATTTATATTATTTCCTAATTAATAACCTCATGCAGAACTCTGAGTCTCATCAATTTGAGTCAGCTACTGTCCACCGGAGGTCGCATTTTGGTCACGGGCGCATGCTTTGAGAGCCTTCCTGACTGAATGAATGAAATACGCTGTTTTCCATCCAGGCAACCCGGGGTGCTGAAATATAATAGGCTAAAGTGGCATTGTGGCGGGTTAAAAAAACCAAAACAAAGACAGCCGTTCCAGCACGGAATGCCCATCAGCATTGTTTTTCAGATAAACAAGAATATTCACTTGGCTTTTTTTGTTTCTTAAATATCTGCAAACATATTAAGGTATTTTTATGCTTTAGAAGAGTCAAAAACATACAGCACCTTTAATAAAAACAGGTTTCATTAGCTAAAACCAGATATAAATAATATATAAAATTAAACTAAAGTAGTACAAGTTCAAGTACTAAAACTGCTAAAACTAAAATATAAAATCGAAATAGAATAGCATATAAAATGTATAAACGTGGATGACAGGCAAACAAAAATAAGTGAAGTTTTATAAACTAATTTCAAGAGGAGCATATGATATGATTGATCGCGGCTGGTCTCTCATTTCCAGTCATCGATAAACCAATCAGATTAGTCCAACAATAATAGGCAATTTCACTTAACTTCCCTTATCTTTGTTTTTGAAGAATGCCCCCATCCACCCCATCTCCCCCTTTTCCAGCGGGAGCTCTCGAGAACTACCTAATCTCCTACCCCCTTACATGCTAATTGACCAGGCAGGAGTCCTGGTCTCAATTATCTCCCGAGACAGCATGCCAAACCTACAATTAGTATCAAGCAATATTTAAGTGTGAACTCTTGAAATATAAAATAAACAAAATAAATACATCCAAGCTGTACTTCATAGTATATATGTGTACTTGGATGCTTTTTTGCTCTACCCTATCAATTAAATTTTATGCCCAGAGCTGGAAATCTCAATCAATGCAGATTTGCTTATTTAACTTATTTGCTGTGTTCTGCACTTCGGCAGGGACTCGGGGCACCTGTGGGCTCCATGCTAGGAGGGTCAAAAGATTTCATACAGAGAGCGGTGCGTGTCCGCAAGGCACTTGGCGGTGGAATGCGCCAGTTGGGTATCTTGGCAGCAGCTGGTAAGATCGCCCTGTCAGACATGATTGGAAGACTGGAGAAGGACCACAGGAACGCCAGACACTTTGCTCAAGGTGACAAAACCACAGAAGCTTTCTCTGAAATCTCAGCACGACACTGAATATAATGCATCTCTATATTTGTCTGTGCAGCAATAGCTTTCCTGAGGTATTCTTAGACCACAATGATTATAAAAGAATCCAAAGAAGCAGAGTTGACTTTAAGAATGTTTACAGAATAAGTTAGTTAACACCACCACTTTGTTAGTCATCTAATTATGCTCATTCTCAATGGAAAATAATGCCTAATAAATCAGAAACTTAAAGCATAAAAGACAAGTCAAAACTGAAGCGGTTCAGATCAATCTAATTCAATGAATCCAGTCAAAAATAAAATTCATCAGTTTGCCTCTCTCTTATTCTTAGAAACCTATTTAAAGTACTTTATTCTAGTGGAAACAAAAGGTGAATTTTTCTGCTCTTTAAAAAAATATTCCAGATGACAGCTGTCAAGCCCTGAAGAGCAAAAAAAGATCATTTTAATGATTCTGTTGACAAATGGGACTGATCCGGTCATTGAGTTCAGCTCAGTGAATGGTACAGCTATCTGAATGGAAATTATATAAGAGAATAATGACTTAAATGATGTTCTTCACAAAGCAATTGTGTGGCTCCAGAACACTTGGAATATAGTAGGAGTGTAACAAAACACAGATATAAATTGATACTATTAGATAAGATACAATTTATTGAGGCAACACAAAAAATAATTGATATTTTTCCCCTTTCTATTGTGGCATGGATTTTGGTGCTGGTCTGAGTGTTTCAGAAACTGCAGATCTACTGGGATTTTCAAGCACAACCATCTACTAGAGTTTCTTGAGGATGGATTGAAAGAAAAAAAGAGAGAAAGTACTGTAGTAAAAAATGTCCTGTGGATGTCAGTGGTCAGAGGAGAATGACTAGACTAGCTGATAGAAAGACAACAGTAACTCAAATTATGAGGTCTGTAGGAGAGCAGATCTGAACAGACAACACATCAAGCCTTGAAGCAGATGAGCTGCAGAAGCAGAAGACCCCAGTACTACAACCGAGTCTACAAGTCACAAACTCAGACAGAATTGCACAATAGAAGACTGGAAAAAGCTTTGCTCTTGATTTCTACCGCACTATTCAGACAGCAGGGTCAGAATTTGGTGAAATCGAGATAAAAGCATTGATCCATCTTGGATTGTATTAGTAGTTCAGGATACTGGTAGTGTGAATTAGGTATACAGGGAGGTCAGACCCAGCTCCAAATGGGCAGGTCGACTCCAAATACAGTATGTGGGACTTGAGCTCCAAGTGGGCTGTACAAGTCTTCAGGCTTTTGCTTGATTTAATTAATGGCTTGTGAACTCCAATCTATTGTTTTATTAATATCTACATCTACCCCAGGACTACATCTACCCATACAGTAGCCTGTTGTGTTTTAATGAAGTCTGTATGAAACCAAAAATTACAATGTTCATTTTGCTAGTGCACATTATTATTCTTTATATCAGAGGTTCCCAAACTTTTCAGCCCCTGACCCCCAAAATAACAATCCCAGTAACTCACGACCCCCAATATCCTCTGAGGTGGTTATACATATAGAAACCTTGCATGGAACGGCGTACACACACCGACATTCTATTTTGATGTATGTGAGGGCTGCAAATGTGCCAGAAAGTTTAACCTGGTGCCATAAAATCAATCCGCAGAATACGCTATTGCTGTATCTTTAATATAATCACCCCAAGGCTCGCAATCCAATAGAAAAAAATATTGAAAGACTGTAGCTAGAAACTACTATTTTTTATCTTCAGTGGGTTATGTATAAAATATGGTAAATTGTATTGATTGAATAACATTAAATAAATTTTTGTAAATCACCAAGTGACTTCATTGTCCTGCGACCCGCACTTTGACAACCACTGCTTTAGATTAACAATTAATCTGTGCAAGTTAATCCACTTTAAAAAAAAAGTTTGATTTGGTAATCTTCAATCAAAGTCTCACCATTTGGTTCTGCGTTTGGATTGGTGTCTTTCTCTTTTGGCATCAATTTGACAGCCACAATATTCTTAACCACACCCTCTTATTGTTAGTTTATTGCAAGGTAATGATGCAGGGAAAAAGTAAATAAACAAACTGAAATAGGTCTCAGCAACCTCTGCTTCACACACACACTTACGACAGCTACACCTACCCCAAACCTAAACCTTCCCCTTACAGTATCTAAAAATAGTAATTGTTGTTATACAGCATCAAAATACAATAAAATTACGCTATACAGATGTGTCTCAGTAGGCACAGCTTTAATCATTCTTGCCTTAAATTCAGAGTTCACCCAAAATGAAAATTCACTTATTATTTACTTGACCTTAAGTGTTTCCAAAGCTTTAACCTTTCTTTCTTTTGTTAAACACTAAAGAGGATATTTTGAAAAAAGATGAAGACCTTTACCTCTTGACTTCCATAGTTGGAAAAACAAATGCTATGGAAGTCAGTGGTTACAGATTTGGAAAAAGTGAAGAGTGAGTAAATGATGACAATGTTTTGTGAGAACTACAGTGCATCCGGAAAGTGTTCATAGCGCTTCACTTTTTCCACATTTTTTTATGTTACAGCCTTTTTCCAAAATGGATTAAACTCATTTATTTCCTCAAAATTCTACACACAATACCCCATAATGACAATGTGAAAAAGATTTTTTGAAATTGTTGCAAATTTATCAAAAACCTGAAAAATCACATGTACAGAAGTATTGACAGCCTTTACCGTGAAGCTCTAAATTGAGCTCAGGTACATTCTATTTCCACTGATCATTCTTGAGATGTTTCAGCAGCTTAATTGGAGTTAACCTGTGGTAAATTCAGCTGATTGGACATGATTTGAAAGGCATATACTTGTCTATATAAGGTCCCAGTGCATGTCAAAGCACAAACCAAACATGAAGACAAAGGAATTGTCTGTAGACCTCCGAGACAAGATTGTCTTAAAGCACAAGGTTGGGGAAGGTTACAGAAAAATTTTTTTCCTACAGCTGGCCGGCCATCTAAGCTGAGTGATCGGGGGAGAAGGGCCTTATTCAGGGAGGTGATAAATAACCCGGTGGTCACTCTGTCTGAGCTCCAGCGTTCTTCTGTGGAGAGAGGAGAACCTTACAGAAGGAGAACTATCTGTGCAGCAATCCACCAGTCAGGCCTGTATGATAGAGTGGCCAGACGGAAGCCACTCCCCGCCTGGAATTTACCAAAAGGCATCTGAAGGACTCTCAGACCATAAGAAACAAAATTCTCTGGTCTGATGAGACTAAAATTGAACTCTTTGGAGTGAATGCCAGGCATTACATTTTTTCAGCAGCTGGAACTGGAAGACTAGTCAGGATAGAGGGAAAGATGAATGCAGCAATGTACAGAGACATCCTGAATAAAAACCTGCTTCAGAGTGGTCTTGACCTCAGACTGGGGCGACGGTTCATCTTCCAGCAGGACAATGACCCAAAGCACACCGCCAAAATATAAATGGTGTGGCTTCACAACAACTCGGTGAATGTCCTTGAGTGGCCCAGCCAGAGGCCAGACCTAAATCCTATTGAACATCTCTGGAGAGATCTGAAAATGGCTGTACACCGTCACTTCCCATCCAACCTGATAGAGCTTGAGAGGTACTGCAAAGAGGAATGGGCAAAAATTTCCAAAGACAGGTGTGTCATGCTTGTGGCATCATATTCAAAAAGACTTGAGGCTGTAATTGCTGCCAAAGGTGCATCAACAAAGTATTGAGCAGAGGCTGAGAATAGTGATGTACATGTGATTTTTCAGGTTATTTTTAATAAATTTGCAACAATTTAAAAAAATCTTTTTTCACATTGTCATAATGGGGTATTGTGTGTAGAATTTTAAGGAAATAAATTAATTTAATCAATTTGGGAATAAGTTCCCAGAGATGGGTTGCGGCTGGAAGGGCATCCGCTGCGTAAAATCGTGCTGGATAAGTTGGCGGTTCATTCCGCTGTGGCGACCCCGCAAGGGACAAAGCCGACAAGACAATGAATGAATGAATGAATTTGGGAATAAGGCTGTAACATAAAAAAATGTGGAAAAAGTGCAGCGTTATGAACACTTTCCAGATGCACTGTATACATTCAAAACCTACCAACAAAAGTCCCTCACATTTGAAGATCTCCGGGTTTCAACAATGTATACATAGGGGTGGTGTAAACTTTTTCTTGTACACATTGGGGCCTTAACATTGTTTACAAACATCTCTTTATGACCACAGTGAGTATTTATGATGGCTACATCCAGCAAAATAATCATATCGCAAAGCTCAAACTGAATTCTTGAACATGACAGTGCATTCTCTGCACTCAAATTGGCCTCAATAGTCACCAAATCTCAATCCATTAGAGCACTTTATAGTTCTGGTCTAATGGGGGATTTGCGTCATGGATGTGGAGCCAACAAATCTGCTAAAATGTTTCCTGCACATTGTTCAAAAAATAAATAAAGACGGCTAAAATGGGTTCAACCTCCTGCTAATAAGGTGTAGCCAATTAATAATAAAGAGGTGGTGAGTGTATAATGTAACAAAATATTGTTAAACTCCTATTTGATATTTTCAGTCCCTTTGGCGCACTGAAAAGAGCCATTTATAATGTCATCATCATTTAAAATGTCTCTATGAAACGAGCCCAATTTAAATATTTCAAGAGTCTTATGTAACGTCTCTCATCTTCTCTCTTGCAGCACTGTTAGAGAGTGACCCTGCTCTGTACCGGGTCGATCTGAACACCGTTCAAACCAACATCGTGAGGTTTTCTCTGAGGGAGGGTCAGATGAGCCCGGTGGAGTTCTGTGAGAGGATGGCAGACGTAGATGAGGAAGAAGTGAAGGCTTTGGGTCAAGGGGTACCGGTTCTGATGTTCCCCCATGTTGGGGACACAGTCAGGGCAGTCTGGCACCTGGGCATCAGTAAGGAAGACACTGAGCTCGCTATACTGAAGGCTCAGTTTGTGGCTCAGCAGCACAAGCGAAGGTCTATCAGGGCACCGTGAGAGGAGCCCTTCATCTGGTCAACTTTTTTGGCACTCCAGTTTGACTCACCCACTTGAGGGAAATAAATTATTCATCTAAAAAAATGTATTTCAGTCATTATTTACACACTCGAGTGTTGTTCTAATGCCATGAGCCCTTCATTCTTTATCAGATCTAAAAATATATAGTTTTTTAAATGTGCTCGTCTATATAAAAACACTGCCTGACAAAAGTCCTGTCGTCGATCCCAGTTGTAAGAGCAACAAATAATAGCTTAATTCAAGTTGATGATTTGGAAAAGTAGCAGAAGGTAGATTTTTCCCATGAATCATCTGTTGAACTGCATCCCAATCATCACAAATACTGCAGAAGACCTATTATAACCCGAATGGAGCCATGATTCTCAGGGAAATCAGTCAAGTTTGGTGAAGGAAAAAAATCATGGTTTGGGGTAACATTCAGCATGGGGGCGTGTGAGAGATCTGCAGAGTGGATGGCAACATCAGTCTGAGGTATCAAGACATTTGTGCTGCCCATTACATTACAAACCACAGGAGAGGGCAAATTCTTCAGCAGGATAGCGCTCCTTCTCATACTTCAGCCTCCACATCAAAGTTCCTGAAAGCGAAGGTCAAGACGCTCCAGGATTGGCCAGCCCAGTCACCAGACATGAACATTATTGAGCATGTCTGGGGTAAGATGGAGAATCTTGATGAACTCTGGGAGTCCTGCAAGGACACTTTCTTTGCCATTCCAGATGACTTTATTAATAAGTTATTTGAGTCATTGCAGAGATGTATGGATGCAGTCGTTCAAACTCATGGGAGTCAGACACAATCAGTGGCGTAGCGGACGGGCCTGCAGGGCACGCACCGCGGGGGGGCCCCGCGTGATAAGGGGCCCCCGCGGGATATTTTTGTGTCAAAACGTCACGGAGAAGTGATATCAGCCATTGGAGGCAAACTGCGAAGAATTGACTGGGGACTCTTTCGCGTGCTCTAGGTGTCGCGCGCACTCGCTCTCACGTGCACTCTCTCTCCCTGCCTTCACGCGCGCTCTCTCTGTAACGGCGCTGTGCGCATTAGTTCCCCGCATTCAGAAGTTAATCCCCAAATTAACACAGGTAATAAAAAGATTCACTTGAGCCATGTTCATGTTGTGAAACACTATCAAAATGTCCACTGTTGATTATATTAGACTTTTGTTTTCAATAGCGATTTTAAACCTTTTAATAGAGGAAGTCCTCGGCTCTGCATATTATTAATCAGAAGCTGAGTGTATATAGTTTTACGTTAGGAAATGCAGTCAATAATTCTTGCAGGGGGGCCCCCGCATTTTGCGCTACGCCACTGGACACAATATGAATTCTTTTTCCACTGCACCATGACTTTATATTCTATACTGTACATTATTTCTGTTAAGTGAGAAGACTTTTGTCTATGCAAAGTCAGACCTTACTGTCCTAATTAAATAATTAAAAATCAAGGCATGATCATATTTTATTTTGGTAAAATAAGCATAATCTAGAGGCCTTGGCCTTTTATATAAGCCACTTCTGATACCAAATGATCAACTAGATGTCGTTATTATTTGTTGTTCTTAAAACTTGTATAGGCAACAAGACTTTTATCAGGGAGTGTAGCAGTGAATTGCAACCAGTATTAAAAATAAATAAATAAAGTTGAAAAATTATGAAAATACTGCTTCATGTGAGCATTCGAGAAAAGAAAAGTAGTACATACCAAAGCTAAAATGCCTAAAATCCCCCCCCAAAAAAGTGTGCATGTAGTTTAAAATCCCTGCGGACATGAACTCTAGATGACTGTGAATATATAAACTTGATAACATGTGGTTGCATTGACCAACATTTATCACAGAGAAGATGGATTTTATTTTGTGTTTTCATTTTAGAACCCAAGAAAAAGACAAACATGGGGCCCTCCAAATCACATTCCTTTTTCTTTTATCAAGCCTTATTTAAGAGAGACCTACTTGGAATTTCTCATCAGCAGGCTTCACACAGCAATTACATCTCAACATCTGGAGTTGCATCTGTTTAAAAAGCACAAACACAAACTGCTTAACAAAAACATCCACCGTAAAATAAATCTTATCTTCATGATGTCATTCGTGCAAAATATTTATTGTCTACTTACAGTACATGGAAGAGCTGTCAACGGTTGTCATTAGCCTTGGTTTCCAGAGTTTCCAAAGTTTGATTGACTTGGTTTCAACAGTTTGTGTAGCTCTCTTCACTTCATCGCATCAAGATCCTAGTGAAGGGATTCTGTGTCAAAATGTTATGTTTGGCTCAGAGTAGACTTCAGTGTGTTCTGATCCTGTGCATGCTCCTACCAGTAATTCTGCCATGTTCTGGTTTCACAGAGAGCACATTAACAGTAATCTCCTGGTAATGTTACCGTTTCTGTATTATATTTTGTGCTTAAATATGCATCATTCAGTGGTAAGATGAAGTCTATGGGTGCAGCGCTGCTTTGTTTACAGTGCTAACCCAGGAAACGCTATCATTGCTGTTCATAAGCACCAAAGAGAGTTATACAAGTCGTTGGATGTCGCTCACTCTCCATTGAATGATCGGTCGCTTGTTGATTTGTCGATCACAGGGAAGATGCGACAGCAGCCTATTTGCGCCAGACCAGAGCTTATTGGTGGAGAGGAGACATACTGATGAAGCCATTTATCATATAGGGATGGTTAGGAGGCAGTGGTGGACAAAGACTAGTTGCCGAATTTTGCTAGGATGCTGAAGACACAGCTCTTTTTGAAGGACATCTTGGGATTTTTAAATACCACAGAGGGTCAGGACCTCGGTTTAGCACCTTATCCAAAAGACGGTGCTCACTGACAGTATACAGTCCCCATCACTATTGTAAGAAATGAGTCTGCAACTTCCACTCTAAATGGTGTGTTGATGCTCATTTCCCAAAAGGGCTGAATTATGATTGAGAAGACAAGTCAACAATTAAGCAAAATACTAATTAAGCAAATGGTACTAATTGTAGAATGGGGATAGGTGTGGGACACAGAGAACCATCTCATATTGGGTATGAAAACATACAGAGCACAGCTGTGGCAACAGCTAAGGAGCAGTGTTAATTTTGACAGCAAATTTAGATTTAATTTTAGTCTTTTGACTAGAATTCCATTTTAATTTCAGTCATATTTTAGACTTATGAATAATTTTAGTTTTAGTTTATTTTTAGTCAACTAAATAAACTTTAGATTTAAATGACTAAAATATATTTGGTTTAATTTAAATGTAATTTAATTTAAATATTATTATTATATAAATTAATATAATTTTTTATTATACAAAATATTCCAACCTAAAATTAAATAAAATCTTATTAAAATATGAAATATAGCTTTTCCTGTCAGGATTCTGCCACTTCGGTCTTGTTTTGGTGGCAGAGCCCAGACACTAGTCCTCTCTTGTCTTGTATGTTGTGCTTAGCTCGAGTTTTCTCAGGTCGAGCACTCTTATTCGGTTCCTGTCTGCGTCTTTTGTATTAGCGCCATCCTGGCAGCGATTGGGCCGTGCTCGGGATGCATGCTGTCATCCTGGTGTTTGTGTTTGTTCTGTCTGCAGCGTGCCGTTTCATTCTCAGCGTCTCAGTCTAGTCAGTTTCGGTTGCCGCTGGGATGCGAGTGTATGGTAAATGTTTTTATTTACCGTGTCCTCGTGTTTACGTTCTGTCTACTCTGGATCAGTTACTTTTCAAATGTGTGTATGTGCATGTGTGCATCAAGCATCACACACATCACAAGATTAATTCTGATTGGATATTCATTTAATACATCCCTCAATCACATTCTCGTCTCGTTTTTATTAGTCAACAAAAATGTCAGTATATTTTTATTATATCATCACTTCATTTTTATTTCGTTTTCGTCTAGTTTTAGTAATTATGACAAACAAATTTCAACGAAATTAACACTGCTAAGGAGCAACTTCATTAACATCTAAAGGCAGTAAGTTTAAACTGCATAAAATGTTTGAGTTTACGAATGTTCAGGTTCATTCTGACTCCATTGAACCCAGGGTACTGCAGTGTATGTTGAGACTGCTATGCTGAATATCTTCATTGGGATTTTCATTTTCATTGAGATCCTCATCATTTTTTTCTTACACTATACTGGTGCGTTAGGACCCACACTGTCCACAGGTAGAGCACCCCTGCTGGCCTCACTAACACCATTTCCAGAAGCAACCTAGTTTTCTCATGTGGTTTGGAGGTATGTTTTCATACGTCATTCATAATTCTTAAGTCAAATGAATTAGCCATTTTTGACAATACGTAAAACACTTACGTTTCCTCGTGAGATCAGCTGCATGTATGCTTCATCTTTGGATGATTATCATGATTAACGTGCAGTTTACAGACAGCCTTTGTATTTTCATTTGTGTAACTTAGGTGATTTGGGGTGTGTTTTAAATTTTCAATTTAGTTGTGTTACATTTAATTTTTCACAAGGAAACAAGCAGGAGTGGTGTAATAAAGAGACACCTTTTCATTTACTTTATAAATGTCTTTAATCTCATTTAGTAAAATAGAAAATTGAATCATTAACTCAAAATCATGAAGTGAATCGAATCGTGACTTAAATAAATCCTTACATCCCTTAAGGTCCCATTAATTTGGCAGATAAAGCTGTGTGTTTAATGAAATTTTAGTTTAAAGTTGAATGAAATTAACCTTTTATGTCAGTGGTAAGAGGTATGTCTGTTTGGCATTGACATGTGTGTATTTTATACAAACACAAACAAATTTAATGGTTTCCGACAATAAACTCGTGATTAATTTAGAGTCTTGATTAATTGCATTCTCTGAGCACCAGAAGCAGTTCAAGGATTTTTAATAAGATTCAGTATGGCCAGTTTTTATCATTTTTATGGAGTGTTATATAAAAGTTGCCCATTAGAGAGAGACAGACTCAGTTGGTGTAGACAGATCGTCATGACGACAAAGCAGTGTGCTGATTTACTTCAGTGGGTCTCGTAGGGGGCTCAGGGCCACGGCCTCGTCTCGCTTTATTCTTAAATGACATATCCTTGGCATATCATTTATTTTGTTTGCTTATTTACTGAGACTTTCAATATATATATATTTAGAGGTATTCTATACAATGTCATCGCTGACTTGTTTTGCCTTCCAGGGAGAACATAATTCAACTCCATAAAAATATAAATATATTTCCTGGACTCAATGTGTGGGTGATTTTAACAAAAACCTGTCAAGAAAATGACATGTTTTATGTTATTTCTAATTCAGAAGTGTATTTTTATTGAAGAGAACTGTTAAAATAATAATAATTTTACAGGTGTTATGTTATTCTAAAATAAAAAGCTATATATTTTTAGAAAAATATAGATTTTTTATTTTACTTTTTGACATTTTCCTTCTCACATTATCAAGCTTATAATTAACTTAATTCCTGCACGAAGGGAACAGAACTGTTTAGTTCAGAGATGCCCAGACTAGGGTATATGGGCCAAAGTTTGCCCCTGCTGGCCCACCATCCCATTTGAGAAGAGAGGGAGAATGAGCGCTTATCTTTGACAGATATCGTCATTTCGAATTTTTATGTAACATTTAGTTTTTTCTTTCATTTTTCCAGGGCCGGGTGACGGGGTCTTCCCCGGGGGCTCCTCCCGGTGGGATATGCCTGGAACACCTCCCTAGGTAGGCATCCAGGTGGCATTCAAAACGGATGGCAGAGCCACCTTAGCTGACATTCTCTAATGTGGAGGAGCAGCGGCTCTACTCTGAGCTTCTCCCGAGTGTCAGAGCTCTTCACCATCCATAAGTGTGCACCCTGCCACCCTGCGAAGGAAACTCATTTTGGCTGCTTGTATCCAAAATCTTGTCCTTTCGGTCATGACCCAAAGCTCTTGACCATAGGTGAGAGTAGGAACGTAGATTGACCAGTAAATAAAGAGCTTTGCCTTTTGGCTCAGCTCCTTCTTTACCACAACAGACTAGTACATTGACTGCATTACTGCTGCCGCTGCACCAATCCGCCTGTCAATCTCATGTTCCATCCTTCCCTCACTCGTGAAAAAAACCACAAGATACTTGAACTCCTCCACCTGGGGTAAGGACTTTCCTCCAACCTGAAGATGGCAAACCACCTTTTTCCAGTGGATCACCATGGCCTCAGACTTGGAGGTACTGATTCTCATCCCAGCCGCGTCACACTCAGTAGCAAACCGCCCCAGTGCATGCTGAAGGTCCATGTTCAATAAAGCCAACATAACAACATCGTCTGCGAATAACAGACATGAAATCCTGTGGTCAGAACAGAATTGGTGACAAAGGGCAGCCCTACCGGAGTCCAACACGCACTGGAAACAAATCTGCCTTATTGCCAGCAATGCGAACCAAACTCGGATGGAGAAAAATAGAATGGTAGAACAAACAACGGACAGGTGGACTCATGGACAGACAGACAGACAGACAGACAAACTGAGAAAATTAGAATGGTAGAACAAACAACAGATGGACGGACGGACAGACAGAGAAAAATAGAATGGTAGAACAAACAACAGACAGACGGATCGATGGACAGATGGAGAAAAATAGAATGGTAGAACAAACAACGGACAGGTGGACTCATGGACAGACAGACAGACAGACAAACTGAGAAAATTAGAATGGTAGAACAAACAACAGATGGACGGACGGACAGACAGAGAAAAATAGAATGGTAGAACAAAAAAGAGACGGACGGACTGATGGACAGACAGAGAAAAATAGAATGGTAGAACAAAAAAGAGACGGACGGACTGATGGACAGACAGAGAAAAATAGAATGGTAGAAACAAACAACAGACAGACGGATCGATGGACAGATGGAGAAAAAATGAATAATAGAACAAACAACAGACGGACGGACTGATGGACAGACAGAGAAAAATAGAATGGTAGAACAAACAACAGACGGACAGACAGATGTAGAAAAATAGAATGGTAGAACAAACAACAGATGGACAGACAGATGGAGAAAAATAGAATGGTAGAACAAACAACAGATGGACAGACGGATGGAGAAAAATAGAATGGTAGAACAAACAACAGATGGACAGACGGATGGAGAAAAATAGAATGGTAGAACAAACAACAGATGGACAGACGGATGGAGAAAAATAGAATGGTAGAACAAACAACAGATGGACAGACGGATGGAGAAAAATAGAATGGTAGAACAAACAACAGATGGACAGACGGATGGAGAAAAATAGAATGGTAGAACAAACAACAGATGGACAGACAGATGGAGAAAAATTGAATGGTAGAACAAACAACAGACGGACAGACGGATGGAGAAAAATAGAATGGTAGAACAAACAACAGATGGACAGACGGATGGAGAAAAATAGAATGGTAGAACAAACAACAGATGGACAGACGGATGGAGAAAAATAGAATGGTAGAACAAACAACAGATGGACAGACAGACAGAGAAAAATTGAATGGTAGAACAAACAACAGACGGACAGACGGATGGAGAAAAATAGAATGGTAGAACAAACAACAGATGGACAGACAGATGGAGAAAAATAGAATGGTAGAACAAACAACAGACGGACAGACGGATGGAGAAAAATAGAATGGTAGAACAAACAACAGATGGACAGACAGACAGAGAAAAATAGAATGGTAGAACAAACAACAGATGGACAGACGGATGGAGAAAAATAGAATGGTAGAACAAACAACAGATGGACAGATGGATGGAGAAAAATAGAATGGTAGAACAAACAACAGATGGACAGACGGATGGAGAAAAATAGAATGGTAGAACAAACAACAGATGGACAGACGGATGGAGAAAAATAGAATGGTAGAACAAACAACAGACCGACGGACAGATGGACAGACAGAGAAAAATAGAATGGTAGAACAAACAACAGACGGACGGAATGATGGAAAAAAATAGAATGGTAGAACAAACAACAGACAGACAGACAAAGAAAAATAGAATGATAGAACAAACAACAGACGCACGGATCGATGGATGGAGAAAAATTGAATGGTAGAAACAAACAACAGATGGACAGACAGATGGAGAAAAATAAAATGGTAGAACAAACAACAGACGGACGGACAAAAAAAAATAGAATGGTGGAATAAACCCCGGACAGATGGACAGACGGACTGAGAAAAATAGAATGGTTGAACCAACAATGGACGGACTGAGAAAAATAGATTGGGAGAACAAACAAACGGACAGATGGAGAAAAATAAAATGGTAGAACAAACAACGGATGAACGGATAGATAGATGGAACGGTAGAATAAACGATGGATGGATGATTGGATGGATAGATTGATGGAATGGTAGAACAAACGATGGACGGATAGATAGATGGAATAGTAGAACAAACGATGGACAGATGGATGGATGGAATGGTAGAACAAACGATGGACGGATAAACGGAATGTAATTGATTAATCAGATTCAACAATAAAAATGATTCTAAATATGTTCTAAAAAATTCCCAATGGTCATACATAGATGCAATTTCATTATTGAAGAGTTTTGCGGTGAAACGTGGACACTATAAGAGTAGCTTTGTGACCATCACCTGTTTGCCTCAATTTGCATTTTCATCTCTCTGGGATTAATTAATAGTTTCCGTAAAGAAAAATATGTGCTGCATGTTGTTGCATAAATACCGTTGAATCAATAAGCTCACCGATAAGACTGCATATAATGAGCAAAACATCTCACCATGAAAAAATACTGCCATGTGCTTTTATGGAGTGAATAAGCCGCAAGGCCAGACCAAAGAAGCACTAATTTCAGCCTTGCGCGGTCCCGCTAGGGCTCGTGTGCGATTGATGGGGTGGACTAATCAGCTTCTTATGGAGGAGGCCACAAAAACACTCCGGCTCCAACACAAATTCAAAATTATTCAGCCGGTGCCATTACTGAGCTCAACGTATTCATCTGTGAGAAGTCAAAAATAGACATGGCAAAAACACACAATTCATATTTTGTGAATAATCCAACTACATCTGCACGAGGATGCAGTAGTTAAGTGGAAATCTGTGCTTTCAGACCAGTCTGGTCCTTAAATTGGATGGCTGTCATTTCCACAAACAATAAGGCAAATGAACAATAATCAATTTCAGCTCAGAAAACACGCAACATTTAGCCCGGATGACAAAAGCTCCTCATTCACCTGTTCAATTTTCTTTTTCCACACCTGAAAATGGACTTGAATGATTCAGATTTCTTGCCTCTGCTGGAGCTTCTCACCTTCTGAAAGTGTAAGAGCAGAGCCCTGTTATCCAGCAGAGAAAAAAAATTAAACCCACCGCTGTGCTTTTGTTTAAGGAACTACACTCTTAACCATTCATACAGTAAATTCAAGGCAGTGGTGCCAGAAGCACCTTAATTCTTTTGAGTCACTACCGTGAGTCACGTTTTCTTCTGTTATTGTAACACACTGTTTTGTGTGAAACCAAAGGTGACACTCACAATGAATGCATTCAGCCATTGCACTTCAATTAAGAGTTAAATAGGTCATTAAGAAATCAAAATTCCCTTGATCTTTTGAAATATTAGAGGTTATTGTACTATAATGGAAAACCTGCAAGTTTCAGAAATCAAGACATTCTCTGTTTAAAAACAGGTTATATTAAAGTCAATCTTTATTGAGGAATGATTGAGGAATGTGCCACTTTATTATGTAATATTGTGTCTAAATTCCACCCATGCAGAAGATGATGAACTATTATTACTTCTCAAACCTGCTTCGACATGTCTGTTTAGCTCCACCCACTGATTTACATGTGCAGTAGGTACTGTAAATGAGGCAGCAAACACAGCTCTATATAAATAAAAACCACCTGCTTCAAATGTTATCACTCGATTGAATTGGCATTATCAGTGGTTATCAGCTGATAGATATGGGCCAGTAGGGGCCTTCAGTGCCTATTAGTAGGCTCAGAAGGCCGTTATCATCAATCCACATGGTGAATCAGCTATACTAATAGAGAAGACTCCAGATCCAGATCTGTTTTTACAGTAGTGTGACGAATGGGTTTAGGGTCAGGGTAAGGGTAGACATTAAAGGGCCATGAAACCTCCCTGTCTCAGCAGGGTGTTTTCACACCTCTAGTTTGGAAAAAGTCAGGAAAAGTGGGCGTGTCCAGCTCCGTTTAGGTGGGAGTGTCGGGGGAGGGAAAGAGGGAAGGATTTGCAAATATGGGAGTTTCCGTTTGGGCACACGCGGGGCAAAACAAACACAGACGCAGGGGAGAAAGACAGTGACTGTTTACATGGACATCAGTAAACAAATTACTTGCCAAATTATTAATTTGTCGACTTTAACTGCAATTTGGCACTTTCACTTTTTGCGGCGAAAATCCTGCACAACGGGAATAGTTTGATCATGTTTACATTCGGAGAGCAGCATTTACAGCGGATCTTTCAGTCTATAATATTGTACTATAATATTGCAGTGATATTAACATTCTGTAAACTTAGTAACTAAATAATTTTGACTATAGTATTTCTTTAAAAACTGAAAGAGCACTGCTGACAATACGAACTAACTTTGCCATCAGAATGAACAAAGAACTGATCGCACACTTACCAAATCTGTAGTGACAGGACAATGACTCTGGAACTGTGTCTTTTTTTAAAAGGAGACGAGCAGCAACTCCGTATTTCATCATTTCCAGATGCGAAAAGCTCTCGGGCAAAAATGTTCCTTACAAACGCATTCTGTCGCGTGTCGCGTGCACTGTAACAGCGGGAAAATGGAAACAAAACCTTCGTTGCAGCACAATAATAAACACAGCGCACTAATAAATGCATCACTGACGAACTGTGTCTACAAATTCTAGTTCTTTCACTTGCTTTGGCAACACAGCATGGCGTCTCTCTGTTGTCTGAACACTGTAACAGGTTAACAGTCTTCGAAGCTATCATGCATATTATTGAAGTTGCACGTCATACACAACAGAGCGCACTGATTGGTTTGAACAAAGTCTTTCTCATGAATTAATGCCGCACCCTCAGAGACGTCATGTTGTACTCGCAGGGACAGCTCTGGATTTACACGCAAGTATCTCATCGCCGTGATGTAGCTTCAAAAATTTGTTTCGAATCAGAAGAACGAATTTGCTCAAAATATTGAAAAAAATACTAAATTTTCACTTTTTAGTGTCCTAATAGTGTTTATAGCAGCGTGGGACACATATGTGACTGTCAACGGCTCAAAAAATGTGTTTTGGTGTTTCGCGACCCTTTAATAAAATACAATTAATGGGAAATTTAATAAATAATATAAATAATTCTTGTGGTTAATCAGCTATACTAATAGAGAAGACTCCAGATCCAGATCTGTTTCTACATTAGTGTGATGGTTAGGTTTAGGGTTGGGGTAGAGGTAGACTGTAATAAAATACAACTGACCCTTAGCTAAGCCACACCCAAAAACCGCCACACACCAATTGTGGCTTAGCAACCGTAGTCGTGCGCAGGAGATCTGTCAAACGTTCGAGCGAGGGAAACAAGCCAATACCTTGTGCATATGGATTGTGCAGATCTGATATCTAGTATCCTAAAAGTTTCGATGGGGTAGTGAAATGTTTTTCCCTTTCCAAAACCTAAAACCCAAGGGGAGAAATGCCAGCGTGGATCAAGCTGTGTGAGGGGCCATAAAAGCAGCACAATCCAGTCATATTTCTATCTGTTTCAAGCTATGAATATTTGGATTACATATCAACAGAACAAAACTGAGATATGATCACAAACTGAGCACTTGCGATCAATATACTTCACCCGTGGCTGTTTTTCAGTAATTTATAACCCTCATGTCCATGTAAGAGCTACAATTCACCGATGTTTTCATCTGTCTTTTGGAGATTTAGTCATTGGTGATAACGTTATAGCGGGTTAGTGTCTGCGTTTATATTTGGTGTCGGATTAATATTTGCTGGCAGGGAAAATCTATTTGTTCACTTCTGCTATTTATACTTTGATTTGCATTTCAATGTATTTGTTTTTTCCACTAACTGCAAATTACAATAGAAAGTTTAAAAATCACACAAACATACTGACAGTTATAGGTACTGTACAATGTTATGGGTCATTAATTCTAATATTTGGCACAAATCAATTTTCCCTTTCTGGCTTATGAAAGAATTACATAGAAGCACTGTCCATGCGTGTTTCCTCGTCGGTTAGTAACATTTTTATTTTTATTGTGCACAACAATAGTCTATCAGGCTTTTTGGCTAAAAATAGAGAAATCACAGTTTAATTAGTTATTATTGGGTCATTTTTAAATTTCACCTATCCTGCTGTGCATGAGCTAAGCTGTTGAATAGTCAGCGTATAATGGCAGCTAGGCTTTAGCTTTAATTTTGATTAAATTATTTTCTAAATAGCCTATAGTTGCCTATTATGTTGTGAATATACCCCTGTAATGCATACTGCAGTCCTTTTTTGTCTGGCTTTCTGAGATATCCCACTTGTTTGCCAAAAATGACTAATTATATCCCTGGAAATAACTGACACCGGCGCATACATATTGTAATAGACGTGCCAGGTATGAAAGCATGACAGGCGTAACAACAGTAACTAAGGAGGCCGGGGCTCAGCTAAGGGTCAATTAATAAGAAATTTAATAAATAATACAAATCATTCTCGTTAACTTCCGGCGCAAGCATATGTGATTTATAGCTGATTAACCATTTGGATGGATGATAAAAGCCTTCTGAGCCTACTAGTAGGCGCAGAAGGCCCCTACTAGCCCATATCTATCAGCTGATAACCACTGATAACGCCTATTCAATAAATTGATAACATTCGGAGCGGCTGTAAAAACAAATAATAAAGATGCTCTGAAGGCAACAAGATGCTGTTCAGTGCCAAGCGGAGGAAAAGCACATCTTTGCATTGCCTTCCCTCAAATCCCAAACATCCCCCTTTGAGAAGTAAAGGCCCACAGGTGGGATTGTTATTTCTGTGGCCCTGGGAGTACCGTCTCACATACTGAATTTAGATTGTACAGAATTTAGAAATATAACAACCACATAACTACCAGTATTTCAAACCGAAAATTCAATTGACCCCTTATATCGTCTTGGAAAACTAAAGTGGATTAAAGCAGTATCTGAAATTGCATACTCATGTACTACATTCAAATTTGAACTTCCCAACCATTAAAAAATTCAATTCAATTTCAATTCACCTTTATTTCTATAGCACTTTTTACAATGTAAATTGTGTCAAAGCAGCTTAACATAGATGAAGAATTTAGAATACAAAGCCATAATATTTCAAATTGTGGAACATTCCAGCAATCCCAGCCTGATCTGATGAGGAAATGTAACTATTTTACGAAAAGTCGTACGAAAATTTACAATTTTTAAAAAGGAGGTGTGACACCTAACCCCACCCCTAAACCCAACCATCATTGACGGACAGGCAAATGGTACTAAATTGCACAAATGAGATCGTACGAATTCATATAAATTAGCAATTAAATACAAAAGTTACAAATTGCAGTGAGATAGTGTTGGCAACTCAGCCAAGGATGAGAGTAGTGTAGAATACAGGTGTAGTTCTAGTTAAATTAAAATGGCTCCAATTTAGTGTAAATATCACTGTTGAAGTCCAGTTTAGTTCAGCAATGTAAGTTCTATATAGGCTGTGTCTGAAATCTCAAAACTGCTGCTTTTGAAGGCAACGTTCAAAGGCAGGAAGGTATTAACGCATGTCTGAACCCAAATTCTGCTTCACTTCCAGTCTCCTGAGATAGCTTCAAATCAAATTTCCAAGGCAGCAATGCATAGATGTATCCTTTGGTGCCTTTGATATCCCACAATCCTATGCATTTCATTTTAGAAAGTTGAGCTAAAAAAAAATAAATAAACATAGCATCTTGAATTACCACTTATAAATTTGTGTCAATGTATGTTTTGACCAACTTTTTCTACTTTTGATGGCATATCTAGTGAGAAGTTGTGGTAAGTAATTATCATAAAAACTCTATTTTGTTGGATGTGATGTGGTTCCTTCATAAAGTAATGCTGCCTCCAGAGTCACTGCCTGACAGGGCAGATATTTTACAAAAAAACGTCTTTACAAAACATTTTACAAAAAAGGCAGTTATTTTACAAACAACTATTTTACAAAAAAAAAGTGTCTTATGAACACACAGGCACGATAAGGCGCAAGACGTGTTTGCTGCGACGTGTTGCTATTTTCAGAACAGCGCAACCCTAATCTCCCCGTTTTCTGCCACGTTGTTTAAATAGCAAATCCATTTGCGCCACTTTGTGGACTCATGGGTGTTCCGGCCTAAAAAAAAGAGGTGTGTAAGGCGCATTGTTGGTGTGTTGCTATTTTGAGGAACTAAAATAGACCAGATAGACCAGCAGGTCTAAAGTCCAGCACAGAGCGCGTTAGTTGCCTTCATCTCGGGGGGCTTTTTTCAGTTGTCACAACAACTTGCTTTTGTATCATGTTATTATTATTATTAGTAGTATTTATTATATGCATATTTATATTTGTTTTATTAAAAAATAAGCTTAGATTTATCCACCTGTCGGGTTTTGGACCATATGGGGCATAGGACATGTGTTTGCATAGCCTATAACTCTATAAAGTTTTGACCACACTTTATTGCTCATTTATTCATTTGCTGAAAATTAGAACTGAATTTAGAAATAGTTTTGAAACAAATCTTTGCGCTTGACAAACGAAATTAGTTGTGTAGGCTAATGGATGTCTTTAGTGGAGTGCATATAACACCGTTTCCTTATCCATGAAAGAGAAAGTAAAGGCCGATTAGAGGAGGCTCATTCTTTATCCTCGTGCTGCAGATGGTCGGTTTAACTGTTTTTTCGCTAGTGAAGTGTTAGTTTTTCCACTTACAAAGTCCGCCATGTAAATAACTGACGCATCTGACTCTTAAAGGGAATGGGAGATGAGACTCTGATTAGTTTATTCTCAAAACTCCAGAACTCATTAAGAAAATAAGCTTAACCCTGTTAGACCATGCGCCATGTCGCAAACCATATTTTTCAGTCCTTAAAATAGCAAAAGTGAATTCAGACACGCCCTTAATGCTTTTGCGCCATTCGCTTTTCACTTTGCGCCTTGATCGTTAAAATAGAGCCCACAGTGTCTATCGGTGCTCTAGATCTGCCAGTTTAAACTTGTGGAATAAATCTTTTTTTTTTTAGATAGATTGACATCAATTATGCATTCACAATGATATGAACCATTATAGGGATGGTCAAATGTATATTTATGATATCTATTATTTTATTTATTAATATTATAATTTAGGATACAAATCAGAGAAAACTATTTCTCACTATTACAGAGCTGACCCCCTAAACTCATTCTGACAGCCTTCAGGGTGATCAAGAGGCGTCAATCCCCCCCAAACACCCTGCATGTACTGCCATACTGAACTGTCAATCCAAACCGAAGTGGTCAAAACTGGCCACTTTGGAAAAACTCTTTAGAATGAATAATTTCGAAAGGTACAACAGATGGACCCCAATGATCCTTTGCATTGGGAAGTTATTTGGTGTCACACACTGCATTCCAATAGGAAAGGCTCTCCCATATACTGTATGCCCTACACCATAGTTCTCAAACTTGATTTCTGGAAGGTCACAGGTCTGCAGTTTTGCTCCAAACCTAATCAAAACACTGCTGATCCAAATAATCAAGGCATGCAAGACTACTAGAGACTATTAAGCAGGTGTGAGTTGGAGGTGGTTGAAGCTAAACTGTGCAGAGCTGCGGCCCTTCAGGAATTGAGTTTGAGACCATTGCCCTAAACCCTTTGAAGTGCTCATTCTGGAAGGTAAACACTTCAAAAGGATTAGGATAGTACACAGAGATAGTCCTGCATACACAACTGTTATCTTGGTGAAGTCATATGTATGACATCACTGATTTCACAAAATCATGTTTTTGTAGTTCATTCTCAAAACCCTGCAATTTAAAACCTGATTTCAAAGTTCCCAAAATGCCATTCTAGTAAACAGCCAAACATGCCAAAATGCATAAAAGAAGTTTCATTTTTGTAACACACCCTTGACAGCTGAAACAACTAGACATGAGCACTAATCAAAGCTCAAAGCACTCAAGAAACACATTTAAATAAGATATATGCGTTGTAAGTCAAACAAGCAAGCATTTTCAAGAAAAGCATTTACATAGCATTCACAGGCATTATGGGATATCCCTATATTGTAATTGCAAATTAAATATGCTTCTTCAAGTTTAAGGAATAGAAATGAGGAGACAAATAACTATGATCAGATATGATCCATGGAAGGAGAGTTTGACTGGTGTAAATAAAAGTACAGATACAAAAAGTATAAAGAACGTTATAGTTCATATACAGTATCAAAGAAATTATGCAAATGTAAATTAATTCCATTCGAAAAGGTTTTTTCATGAACTGCACATTTAATGAACAGTGTAAAACATATACAGTTATGCCACATTTCTTTTTCATGCTCTATTCGTAATGAGAACCGAAGGGTAATGACACAAATAGAAAAGCAGCAAAACACGTTTACTGGAAAGCAGGAGCCCGGCATAAACGAGAATACATCACAAATGCAGATTTATCTGCAATTTAGGTAGCAATTATCAACAAAAGATATGAAAATGAGTCAGACATAATCAGATCTCGCATTAAACATAACTACACTCAGAGAATGAAATAATCAGATGAGATTTACATCAAAAAAGTTATTTGGCTGGCCATTTCCTCACTTGTTTTTTCAAAACAAAAAGCATGGTTTTTAATAGAAATTTATCACATGTAGAGTTTTCTCCTAAAATTTCCTCATTGGACGGTACTGAGATTGATTATGTTGACTGCTACAAATATCTTGGTATCTGGTTAGATGGGAAACTGGCGTTTGAAACTCACATAAATGAACTGCTCAAAAAGGTTAAAGCCCGGATTGGTTTTCTTTACAGAAACAAATGTTCCTTTACGCACTCTTCAAAGCAGCATTTGGTCAAATTAACAGTATTACCAATTCTGGATTATGGGGATTTAATTTACAGATCAGCTTCAAAAACTCTCCTTCACAAACTGGATGTTATTTATCATGCAGCAATTTGTTTTGTTACTGGTGCACCATTTAATACTCATCACTGTCAACTGTATTCTTTACTGAATTGGCCTTCTCTTCAATCACGTCGACAAATTCATTGGTTTCTGTTCATTTACAAAACTCTTATTGGAAAAACTCCACTATATTTACAGTCACTTCTTAACATTCAGGAATCACGTCGCAATCTGCGCTCTAGTAGTTTTATTAACCTTTGCATACCCAAAGTTCGCACTTCATTTGGTCGCTACTCTTTTCAGTTTTCTGCTGCTGATGCTTGGAATCATCTGCAGCAGACCTTAAAGCTCAGTACTTTCATTCCACTATCATCTTTTAAAAGTTCAATCCAGTCAATAGTACAAGATCACTGTGCTTGTTTTTAGTTTTTCATTGGTTTTATATGTTATTATCTGCACTTTGTGAAATTGTTATTGTATTGTGTCCTTGCTGCTTTATACTGTAACTGCTTTTTATGTTGCCTCTTGGCCAGGTCGTCATTGTAAATGAGAAGTGGTTCTCAATTGACTTACCTGGTTAAATAAAGGTTATTATGATCATGTTTGAAATTTTGTATTTAAAAAATATTTACAGTAGCTTTAAAAATCTTTAAATGTAAGGTTTGATCTTTACTGTTCTTTATTCCTAAGAAGCACTTCTGCTCGCAAGAAAAGCTGTTTTTCTTAATTCATCTTTACACAGCAGATTTAAAGGGCACCTATGAAAATGAAAATCATCGTTTGTAAGCTGTTTGGATAGAACTGTGTGTAGGTATAGTGTGTTCACGGTCATATTGGGGTGATAGAAACACAATAATTGCAATAATTTTTTTAATTTTCTGACATTAAAATAGGATCCAAATCCCTCCCATTTTGAGGCCCACCGCAACGTGACGTAAGAGTGCAGTTTCCCTGCTCACTGAATTGATTGACTGCCGCATATTAACATGTGTCCAGTAACGCATATAAACATATCCACAAAACAGGGCGTGCGCAAAGCAACCGGGATTAAACAATCTCTTCAGCTCTTTGTGATCAGCAGCACCTCAAGAATGAGTTTTACAAGCCACGTGTCAGTACAATTATAAAAGAAGGACATAAATCAGGTTAATTTTTTACATTAACATAATGGATGTCGATACAGCAGGGGATATTAACATGTATCCTGTCACAATTGCGTGCGCATGCGTGTGTGAGTGCGTGCTTTCTAACTTTATAATGACATTGTTAAAAATGCTTGAATTAACTCCACAAAATACATCAAATAACTGTTGGGAAAGTTCCTACTGTAGTAAGGGAGATCTGCTTCATTTTTGTCTGTCACTGTGCAGCACACAGTAGGAGAAGCTACACCTATCATAGCGATATTGATTGATCTCATTGGCTCTGACATGCACGTGGGAATGATAGGTGAGGAGAACCAGGTCATTTGCATTAAAGGCACAGGCAACAAAAACAGCTACAAAGTCAAAACAGCTCAAATTTCCAATATACACAAAAAGGTATAATAAATAATCTGATGGGTGTTTTGAGCTGAAACTTTACAGACAATCTGGAGGCACAAAAGACTTATCTTAAATCTTGAAAAAGGTTTAAAATAGGCGCCCTTTAAGGTGGCCCTATGCAGATCTGTGTTTGCTGAGAATAAAGTGTAAAGATGCTATAATACATTAAAGTCATCTCTGTCAGTTTTATGCCATTTCAGGTTTGGCTTCTTTCCTTTGCTGTGTAAAGATGCCTTTATATGATTTGTATATATAATTAAAATAATATATTATAATTTATATAATGTGCTGCATTTTCTCACAACACAAAAAGAACAGAACACAATGGAAATGCTTCAAGGGGACCCAGAAACGTGACAGACAACGCTGTGACTATTGCTCAATGAAGTTGTAGGTGATTATTGAAATGTGAGTTTTTTGTTTGTTTATTTTAATATCCTGATTCTTCTGTCTTTAGTATTTATCAGCCTAAATAACCATAACCTAAATAGTCAGGTCCGTCACGTTTTAGGGTCTCCTTGAAACATTTCCACAGTGTTCCGTGCTATTTGAAAGTGTTGTGAGAATAGGCAGTGCGTTTTCGTAAATTGTTTGCACTGTGAGAAAATGCAGCACATTTAATTAAGGTGTTTGCGCTGCGTAAAATTGCAGCACGTTTTTTTTATGAAGATCTTTTCTCAATTTGCTGGCGTTTTTTGTAATTGCATGTGTTTTCTTAAATTGCAGCTTGTTAAGCTCTCTCAGCCACGGTATTATATTTTAAAATGCATTTTATTAAAATGTGTTTTATTACAGTCTCCAACATTTTTTGGTAATAAGGGGATACAACAAAACATTTACAACAAAACAGTATTTTTAAATGCCTATTTGGTAACACTTTGTTTTGATGACCATTTGAGTATTAGTAGACTGTCTGCTTAATATCTGTTGATACTGCTCCTCCAACAGACTATAAGAAACTTTGCAAGTACGTGTCAACTGAAACAAACCCTAATCGCAACCTAACGGTCTACTTATAATCTAATGAGAATTAGTTGGCATGTAGATGCAATGTAACTTAAATTCAACAAATGGACCATCAAAAGAAAGTGTGACCGCCTAATATTCTGGATTTATATTTTAGACATTAAACTGATCATTGGATACATTTTATTTAGCAATTATTAATAGTTACCAGAAAACAATATGTTGACCTTTAAATTATAAACAAGACTGGAATACAAAGGGACTCTTCTTTTGAAATGCATTTACAACTTCCAGCTGCTCATTCGAATAGAAAATAAAAATGAAATTAATACATTACAACAAAAACAGCAGAAAGCGAACACTCATTCACAGTACATCGTAAGCATACACTTGGCATAAATGTGCAATATTCGTAGATCATTAACTGCAGCATTTTCACTGAACATTTGCTTAATGAAATTACTTTGATTTTCAAGTTGCCTTTTGAAGTTATGAATCACATTAAGCCACATCAGGCTGATGCTATCCGGCCACAAATAAAAGAACCCTTTACATGATAGGTCATGACTTAAAGGGGACTTTTTATTTGCACACATACTTCTACAAGTTTTACATTTAGCACACATCTTGTTTTAATTGAAGACAATGTGGCTTTTATTGACAGTCCAGTTTATTTCCATTTTTCCAGTTTTTTTGTGTAGTGATGCCTGAGAAGAACAATTTTTAGTTCCCCAAACAGGCCCGTAGCCAGCCTGGTGAAAGGGGTGGTTCTATTTTTTGTTTTGCAATAATATGTCTGATTTTTCTATTCAATTATGAAATTTAAATACTGCATTTTAGTGACATTTTAAGCACTATTCTGAATTAGCTTGTTGGATGGTGATCATAACCACACATTTTAGCCAAAATAGTATTCAAATTTTAATATGGTAAGCTTTTGGTGCTTCACACCTTTTTATTGGTCATTTTTTGTTTCAAGAATAAGGTCTAAGATTTATAATAAAAGTTACTTGTAAAGTGTTTTCTCAACAACAGTAGCGAAAGATGACTGCTCTTACATCAGATTGTATGTTTTCTTGCACAGCTGGATAATGTACTCATGAAAATATTTGTTAGCATCGGCCAAAGTTAATTAAGTGAAGTCACACTGAAGCGACAGCTAACAGAGGATTCTGCTTGGTCATAAAGCCTTTTTCGATGGGTTATTTTCACCATGATGGCATGGCAGTCAAAATAGTACAAATGAGCTCATGTATGGGACAAATGGGGTATGTGCACATGGACTTTTAATTTCAGTCAGCCAGCCCCAGGGCGTCCGGTTAATTGTCATCCCATACAAAATCGCCGCGTTTAAGATCTGATTTCTTTAAAAAACAGCGATCTTCACTGCCTTGCTGAGATGCGATATAAAGTGGGTATCAGACCAAACAAGAATCACTGCATTTAATTATATTTTTCCACGTCATGTCCTTAAAATATGGAAATTAATTTTACTTCAGTATTTTCAATGGAAATTCTGCTCTAGCCTGCTGCTAATGATTACGCCTGCGTTTTAGTCTCTTTTTACCCTTTAACAAGCAAATGGATATTTAAGTCTATTTAACTGAATCTATTTGAATGGCATTACAACATCAATGCTGTAAAAGGAACCTTATGAAATTGAAAATAGTCAAATAAACCTTTCACCAGAAGTTCATCATTGGCTGAAAAACATTAGCTGTGCATATAGCCACTTTCCCCAACACTGCTTTTGAGCAATGAAAAGGTTCCATTGATATGAAAGGTTCCTTTGATCACTGAAGCAATCAATAAACCTATATTTTTGAGTGGTTATTTTTTTAAAGGATTTTATCAGTCTAAAATGTGGCATTTAAACATTAATAACAGAAGTAAACAAGTCTGTCCGGACTTTGGGCCAATATGTGTAGCATCTGCATTTTTGATATGATATTACCCAATTTTGAAGATATTACCCAAAGATGAGATCTTACCTTGACCAATTCCATCTAACCTTGCCTGAAATTGACACGTATGGTGCAAAGAGGTCTTGAACCTGCTCTATATGGGAGCAACAGAGTCTTCATACTGGGTTAAAGGCACCAGCTTGACAGCCAGCAGCAGGAGAAGGCCAGTCATCACCTCCAAAACAAAGGAGATCCAGGCCATTCCCATTGACCAGCCGAAGGACGTGTGCACCTGAGCCATCTGTTCTCTGCCCATCCGCCGCTCCGTCTCTTCCAGTGCCTTCTGAGAGTACCTGATGTACAAGCTCACCCCAGAGAGAGTCAGAAGACCTAACAAAACACATGCACAAGCACGCGTCAATCCACCCACACAAACAAGACCAATTAAACATCATTAAACTACAACCTGCTGTTCTGTCTGAGGTTACAAGACATTCTTTACTCTGTTGTAGATGGATTAGAAAACATTAATTAAATAACATGACGTTTTAAGTCAGATAATGTTATCATCATAATTCTCTGCAGTTTCTTTAATCGTTGACAAGATGACACATTGTTTGATGAGTGTGAGCTCTGGTGGCATTATTATTGACACGTTTATATCTATATTTAGGTATTATTAAAAAAATCTAATCAAGGCAGCGTTTAATGATTCTGGTGTGCTGGTATTTAGTGTCTAGATAAGATTCTTCTCGTGAAATGCTTTGCTTAAAAAGTGTGCTTTTGTTGTTCACCCCAGTGGTTAATAAATAATAATAATGAATTAAAAATCTTTTAAACACAAAGTGGCCCCAGAAAGTAATCAGACAATGATTATAAAACAAATGTCTGATCAATGAGAGTAAAAGATTGTTTTATTTCTTTATTTTTATTTTACAGATGCAACTTTTTTCAGGAAATTTAGTGACATTACGACAGTTTGATATAAGTGCCAAAACACTTAAGGACAAAAACACTCAAAATGGAAATTTTTTACAATTATTATTATTTTATTTTTAAGATAAATACATACTGTACATATATTTAAAAATATATATATAAAAAAATATTATATAATGCCTTAATCCTTCGTGGCATATATTCAACAAGGTACTGGAAACATTCCTCAGAGATTTTAGTCCATATTGGCATGATAGCATCACGCAGTTGCTGCAGATTTGTTGGCTGCACATCTCCAGTACCGCCACATCCCAAAGGTGCTCTATTGAATAGAGTTCTGGTGACTGTGGAGGCCATTTGAGTACAGTGAACTCAATGTCATGTTGAAGAAACCAGTCTGAGATGATTCACGCTTTAGGAGATGGCCCGTTATCCTGCTGCAAGTAGCTGTCAGATGATGGGTACACCGTGGTCATAAAGGGATGGACATCGTCAGCAACAATACTCGGGTAGGCTGTGGTATTGACACGATACTTAATAGGTAATAATGGGGCCAAAATGTGCCACGAAAATATCCCCCACACCATTACAAAACAACCAGCAACCTGAACCGTTGAAACAAGGCAGGATGGATCCATGCTTCAATATTGTTGACGCCAAATTCTGACCCTACCATCTGAATGTCGCAGCAGAAATCGAGACTCATCAGACCAGGCAACATTTTTCCAATCTTCTATTGTCTAATTTTGGTGAGCCTGTGCGAATTGTAGCCTCAGTTTCCTGTTCCTAGCTGACAGGAGTGGCACCCGGTGTGGTCTTCGGCTGCTGTAGCCCATCCGCCTCAAGGTTCGATGTGTTGTGCATTCAGAGATGCTCTTCTGCATACGTCGGTTGTAACGAGTGGTTAATTGAGTTACTGTTGCCTCGATCAGCTGGAACCAGTCTGGCCATTCACTGCTCTGACCTTTTGCATCAACAAGGCATTTGGGCCCACAGAACTGCCACTGACTGGATATTTTCTCTCTTTCGAACCATTCTCTGTAAACCCTAGAGATGGTTGTGTGAAAAAATCCCAGCAGTTTCTGAAATACTCAGACCAGCCCTTTTGGCACCAATAACCATGCCACGTTTAAAGTCACTTAAATCACCTTTCACCATCCCCATTCTGATGCTTGGCAGATCATCTTGACCATGTCTACATCAATCATTATTAGTATTATTAACATACATTATACACATGTGCACAGCTAAAATTAGACCACTTAAAAATTCTTGATTTCTCTGGATGTATGATTTATATATATTTTTTGTATAATTATTTCTTTCATTCATTCATTCATTCATTTTCTTGTCGGCTTTGTCCCTTGCGGGGTCGCCACAGCGGAATGAACCGCCAACTTATCCAGCATGATTTTACGCAGCGGATGCCCTTCCAGCCGCAACCCATCTCTGGGAACTTCCACACACACATTCACACTCATACACTATGGACAATTTAGCTTACCCAATTCACCTGTACTGCATGTCTTTGGACTGTGGGGGAAACCGGAGCACCCGGAGGAAACCCACGCAAACGCAGGGAGAACATGCAAACTCCACACAGAAACACCAACTGACCCAGCCCAGCCGAGGTTTGAACCTGCGACCCAGCGACGTTCTTGCTGTGAGGCAACAGCACTACCTACTGCGCCACTGCGTTGCCCTATAATTATTTCTTCCAAATGTAATTTTTTTTAAATAATTTCTTTATAACAATGTGACACTTTTCCTAAAACAAATTGGTTAAATGCAGTAAAGACAATGTTCATAAGAATATTTTTGTTTTCACCTTTACTCTTTAAGCTGAATAAAACGCACTAAAATAAACATGGAAAAAATTAAGGTAAATCTAAATCCAGCTTTCTTATTCCTGCTTTTTTCCTGCTAATATTTTATTTGTGAAATAAACTTTGATTTTCTAAGAGATTTAGCCAAATAAACCACTATTTTGAGCTACCATAAACTATTAGTCTATTTCTATAATTAACTGAACCAAAACCGAATACAAAAACACTCATTTGTGAGACGCAGAGCTCTTCTCCCTAAACACTGCTCTTACAGTAAGCGCAGAGAGCCATAAACACACATGACAAATCTATGGCATCCGCTGTCTCAGATTTAGGAGAAGCATCAGCATCGGGGATGTAAATAGAGAGGAAGTCAAACCAGCTTCCTGTGGCACCCTGGTGTGCCCGATGAGTCCAAGACGTGAGCCATTATTACCAAATCTTCATTAAAACAGAATGTGCTGATGTGGATACATCAGCAGAAAACACATCTAATTAAACACTGACAAAATGAGAATGGATTTGTACATCAGCCATAATATGCACATAAAATTAAGAGCCAATAAAGAGAAAGAGTAACACGGTTTCTAATTAGCATGCCAGAGAGTCTAGACGGGAACAGACCGACTTGATCTTACATTTGCTGGTTCATTTAGAACAAACAGTTAGTATCCAGGAACAACTGATTGTTTTTGTTTTTTTTTTGTAAATCACAGCCTCGTGAACGGATGCACTGATTTGCATAAATATGAGTGGAAGAACATTAATAAAATACAATTTCCTGATGTAAAACGGTTCCCTGAAAATTGTATTTACATTTTCTCTATGTTCTTGTCTGTAATAAGATACAAAAAATTATATGTCAAAATGACAGGCCATCTTGCTAAAATAGGTTTGAACCCTTTTGCCTTCAAAACTACCTCACTGATTGAGTTCAGATTCAGGTGCTGAAAACATTTTGTGGACCTTTTGTTTGTGTGTTTGTGCGGTTACACAGTTTGTGCAGTAACACAGTTGCAGTAGATATGTTGTCTTAACGTCCTAATAAAGTGGCAAGTGAGTGCAAATATAGGGTGACCATTTTTCAGTTTGCAAAAAAAGATAAGCGGAGGGGGTGTTGATTGTAAAAATCTGACAAATGCTTTCACAACCATAAAACTATGGTTACTGTTACTTTGTTATAGCTTTAATGCTATACACCTGACAAAAGTCTTGTCGTCGATCCCAGTTGTAAGAGGAACAAAAAATAACTTGACTTCTAGCTGATCATTTGGAAAAGTGGCAGAAAGTAGATTTTTCGGATGAATCATCTGTTGAGAACTGCATCCCAATCATCACAATACTGCAGAAAACCTATTGGAACCCGCATGGACCCAAGATTCTCATAGAAATCAGTCAAGTTTGGTGAAGGAAAAATCATGGTTTGGGGTTACAATACATACATTTGTGCAGATTCAGAGTTATAAAAATCTACATGAGGAGGTTTTAAACATAGCAAACAACATAAATATTACAAACATAAACATAGCTGAGCAGCATACATTGTAAGACTTAATCGTCAGGCACGCTCACTCATGTCATCGAAGAAAGGGCCGGGTGAAACAAACCACTCCAATATTTTGAATTTGGATTGTTTATCCTACATACTGCACCTTTAAAGTAAAATAAAAAATGGGAAAAATCCACCATTTAACTTTTATGCTATTCAGGAGCCATGTGCACACACTAGCTATGTTACCATCCAAAGATACGAATTAAATTTCTGAGAAAAACTGGAATATCACATAAAAGATGTGTGAACAAACCACTGTTTCCATCCAATGCGTCAAAGACAACAAAATAGTCACTTCCTGATAAACTGGAGACAAATATCAAAAGTAAAAACAGAATTTACTGCAGTAGGAGAAGCTGCGTGAATCTTTTCTTTATTTATAATTTATTTGCACCTCAAGACAATGCCAACACGCAATACACCGTTTGAAGGTGTGAGACAAGGAGCACAGATGCTCCTGACAATCCTGGAGGTAATTAATAATATAATAATACTGAAACAGTTAAGGCGTTTTAGAATGACCAAAACAACAATTTAGATGCTTTACAAGGTGGTCATTTTTATCATCACATCATCTCTTATAAAAAAAATCACATGACTTTTTAATGCGCACTGTGGAATTTATTCTGTAACAGTTTTTCCATCATAGTTTATGCGCATATTTTTTTGTAGTTTATCCTACTCAGTTATGCGCATACATCTTTTATGCGCATTTTCAAAATGTATTCACATCTTGGCGTTTCTATGCACATATCCAAGATGCGCATAAAAATAAGTGGATGGAAACATAGCTACAGTACTGACAGGTAAAAGCTGCTACTGGCCAATGTTTGCTTATGTACAAGACTGACCAGTGGCAGAATGCAACAAGGTCTGGTCTAAAGAGAAAGGTTAAAGTATTGCAAATACACATACCATTATTGACAACTGTAGAAAGCCAAATGATGTATCCCAGACATATTAGGAGATTTAGAATGCCCAAAAAAAAGAGGACATCTCTGGGGCAAAGAGGATGTATAGTCACCCTATGCGAATAACGAAAGTGATGCCAACCCTCTCTTTATATTTCTATTCACAGTCACAAACACTAGTCATATGCTCCTTATTACCACGGTGACAAATTCTATGGCTGCCTCCTTCAAGGAAACCTTTATTCAAGTCATATGCCTTCAGGCTACATAGTGAGAGGACATTCTAAGATACTCTTTGGTGACACGTCTCAACAATCTCAATGCATTTCTCTATGAAGATCAAAGCAAAATGCTCCTGCCTTTGATACTAAAAAAGATAGTTCTCCCAAAAAATGAAAAATATGCCATCTTTTACCTACCTTCAGGCTGTTTCAAACTCATATACATCTCTTTGTTCTGGTAAACAAGACATTTGGAAGAATGTCAGTAACCAAATAGATCTCACCATCCTTTTACTGCCATAGTTGGACAAATAAATATGGGAGTGAATGGTATACACAGGACTCGAAAAAATCATCTTAATTTTTGGGTGAACTATCCCTTATAGCTGCTTTGTGATTTCAAAGGTGTCTGAAAACGAGCTCTGGTTGTACTTAGCGTGGATTATTATTCTACGTTCTTCTGTTCATAAATGTGTTCCGTGTAGAACAAAAGCAATAAAATTGCATTTCAATTATAGAGTGATGTATGGTCAGTATAAATGAGAGTTATATCATCCTTCACATAAATCTAGCCTAATCTTTTTTGGTTTCACCTTTCCCATTCACCTCAAGATTACGAGTTCAATCACAGAAATAGCTGGGGGGTTGTTCTCTATTATGCTATCAATTTCACGAGAAGAAAACAATGAACCACAATAACTTCAGTCCCATAAGACTCTGACATAACAATTACTCTAGGTGAATAATGCGTTCAGCTTTCCGGTTTTTCAATGTCATTCAGAGAACTGCACAATGATTAAACTTGATTTTGTTTAACTCTGGTGCACTCAATCGGTCTTCACACAGCTTTAGGGTTAAGAACAGGGTAATAGCGTAAGCTATTATGAGTGCATGTATGAGACTTCCTTATACTAGTTGCATTAGGTTGTGGTGCTTCTCATCTACACTACCTGACAAAAGTCTTGTAGTCAATCCCAGTTGTAAGAGCAACAAATCATAACTTGACTTCTAGTTGATTATTTGGAAAAGTGGCAAAAGGTAGATTTTTCTGATGAATCATCTGTTGAACTGCATCCCAATCATCACAAATACTCCAGAAAACCTATTGAAACTCGCATGAACCTAAGATTCTAACAGAAATCAGTCAAGTTTGGTGAAAAAAAAAAATCATGGTTTGGGGTTACATTCAGTATGGGGGCATGCGTGAGATCTGTAGAGTGGATGGCAACATCAACCGCCTGAGGTATCAAGACATTTGTGCTGCCCATTATATTACAAACCACAGAAGAGGGAAATTCTTCAGCAGGATAGCGCTCCTTCTCATACTTCAGCCTCCACATCAAAGTTCCTGAAAGCAAAGAAGGTCAAGGTGCTCCAGGATTGGACAGGCCAGTCACCAGACATGAACAATATTGAGCATATCTGGGATATAATTGAAGATGAATCTAAAGAATCTTGATGAACTCTGGGAGTCCTGCAAGAACTCTTTCTTCGTCATTCCAGGTGACTTTATTAATAAGTTATTTGAGTCATTGCAGAGATGTATGGATGCAGTCCTCCAAGCTCATGAGAGTCATACACAATATTAATTCCTTTTCCACTGCACCATGACTTTATATTCTATACTGTACATTACTTCTGTTAAGTGACAAGACTTGTCTAAGCAAAGTCAGACCTTACCATCCTAATTAAATAATTAAAAATCAAGGCATGTTCATATTTTATTGTGGTAAAAAAAAGCGTAATCTAGAGGCCTTTGCCTTTCATATAAGCCACTTCTGAAACCAAATGATCAACTAGAAGTCAAGTTATTATTTGTTGTTCCTAAAACTTGGATAGGCGACAAGACTTTTGCCAGGTAGTGTAGTATCCCATAGATACATACTGACCACTTCAGATACATTGAGGAATCAGTCATAATGATCAATGTAATCACAGTAGAAGTCAATGGTTTTTCCAAAAAGCCTAAATAGTTTTGGTTTGGTGTTGGTTTGTGTGTTCATTTGAATTAATACAGAATAAAGTGTTTTTTTAACTAAACATATAAGCTAATGCCTGCTAAATACCAGCATGCTGTTGGGGTCATGAATATTGATTAGGTCTTTTTGCATAAGCGGATTTGTTAAAGTCAAAACATGGATGGTGAAAGACGAGCACTAGCTAATGCAATTCCCACATCTGTGTCAATCCCGCTCACTGCCACAGCAACCATCTGCCAGAAATTTAAGTAAAAAGAAACTGCAGTAGTGTAATGATGAACATCCAAATGCCGTCCGCACTGCTGAAAGTTACAGTCACATGAATATATGTTTTTCAAAATATACCCAACATAAATAACGGCAGTGAACATAGAAATCATCTGCTCATATTTTATATGCTTTGCTATTCATGTTAACAATTTTTGTAAATGACACATTATTTAACTGTAATATGACCTGTATTTCACTGTAGGATGGTTATGCAGTATGTTACTGTATTTTAAAGTTGCATTGGGAAAATTACTGTATATTTTACATTTAAGCTATCCATACCATACTGTAAATACATATATGGCAAGATAAATGGTGCTGCAAATGTAAGTACAGTATTTTTGCTGTGGTTGATTTACAGTAAGTTACTGTAGATTCTACAGGAACTTGTTAACAGTGTATGACATTAATATATGAAGTAATTACAATGAAACAAATGATAGTTTGATGATCAAGTATATGTTTTTAAATTCAGTAATGCATTGACTCCACAGAATGGTTTTCACAGACAACCTTAAATCCAAGGGAATGTCTTGTTTCTTAGAGAATCTTTTAATTTCATAACAGCATTACTATACAACAAACCATGGCATTCAGAGGGTCACACTTACTGCACAAGAGGAAATATGAAGCAGATCCAATCAGGAGTGCCCGGCTTCTGGCTAGGGAACTGACGAGACCACAGATACCTCCAAACACCAGCATCACCAGACTCAGGGGCAGTAAGATGGCAATCACGCGGTGCATGACTGAATCAAGAAAATTATAGGCCTAGCTGTTAAGCCAAATAGAAATGACTTATAGAAACAACAACTGACGTGTCGTCCATACTAATACACAAATTATGACTCTCAATAAAGTGACCCATTTAGTGGACAAGATATAAACAGATATTCCATGATGGAACATTCATGAAAAAACAAGCAGTTCAGCCAAACATAAACATTAGAAACACCAGCTCATATGTTACCCCATAGCCTACTAATACAGACATTTATGACTCTTAATAGTGACTAATTTAGTTGTAAACATTGATTTAAGTACATTAACAGATTTTTAATCAGACTTAAGGTCTTTATCTTTATGAAAAAAGATTTAAAACACTCACTTTCCATTTGTCTTTCTGATTCTGAATATCCAGTGTCTTCTGAATTACTTTTTTCTTCTACGGTCAAAAACAAAAACACACAAAAACAGTCGTCATTGTGCAATAATTACCGTCCTTCTAGGACAACAACCAATTTTGTTTCTAAATATAACACATTTTAAAACGTTTTCAAACAATGTATTGGTGACAATGTATAGGTAACGTTTAGCTAGTCTAATACCGCGTAAAATATGACAGAATCAAGAAGTAACCACAGCAACAGGTGCTAAATCGCTGAGTGAGCAGCGCCTACATCAACAAATTATATACGTCAGCATATAAAATACTTAATTGAAATTATTAAAAGCAATTTTTTTGTACAAAAAGAATCGTCAATATGCTATACAAATGTCTGACAAATGAAATTCGTGTGTACATCTCACTTTTAGTTTAATGTAGTGTCATATCCTGACGAAAATGAAGTAAGTGTACGCCATTATAATGTAGCTTAAACAATAACGAATGTAAAATAAATTTGCCACACAACTGGTAGGCAGGATAATAGCCAGGACAACTCAGCAATTATTATTTTTTTAAAGATGTCTAATAGATGTTTAATAGAGGTCTAGCTATAGTCGTCCTGGCTAAAACAAGGCTAAAATTGGGCTGTCAGTGAAAGACGTCTACCAAAACTAGACTTGTCATCAAATAAACAAATGAATGACTACACATGTAAAGTCTGTCTAATCTGTCTATTTGACGTCTAGTTTTGGGCTATTAGATTTTCAGTGACAGTTTAGCCTTGTTTTAGCCAAGCTGTCTGCGTTTAGATGTCTAGACGTCTAAACACAAAATTGTTTGCTGGCAATGGTTAACGTTACGTGTTACAGCATACTATAGGCTAAACCCCTGCTAATAATCATAAGGGAAAGTTTTCACATTAATGTTCTTCACCCACATCAATGATTTTTTTTTTCACCCAGTGCTGCGCATTTTCGTTGCTCAAATAATAATAACGAGAAAAGGCCACCAAATAGCACCATTAATAAAGTAAATATAGTACTTTTTTCATCAGAGCTAATTTTGTATAATATTATACTGTTACAAAGACGTGAGAATGGAAATGAGCGCCACCATACCTTCTGTAACTCCCCAAAGTCCCGAGTTGCTGCGCTCCGGGTTAGTGTGGTTCGTGCGCTGGTCTTCAATGATGTACCAATATTCAGTCCCAATGGCGAGCGCTAAACAGCTGAAACTGAGAACACCCGTCAGACCCCCGGCGATCACCACGAAACCGAATGTGATTTTCATATCTGCCAGGAAGCCCGCGATTCCGATTCAGGGCAACCCCAAAACAATATCATTTGCGCAAGGCACTGGCTGTGCGACGCGATCAGATGCTGAACTGAAGGGTCCCAGGACGCAGGTCAGGACTCATGGAATAAATCTCACGCGCTGCCCAACAACTGGATTAAGTGATGCAGATTTTCAAAGACGCAAACAGCATCTGATCACATGATAACTGCTATTACTAGAAAAGTTGTGCAGTATTAAGAGAATAGGTGGGCTGGTTTAACATTTATTCCTCACCGGTGTGTGCGCGCGCTGTCCGTGTCCAACACTGAGCGCAAGATTACGCATGACGGGTACAGACGAAACATGACGCACAGTGCAGAACCAACACCCTTCATATCCAACCATACACCTTTTTCTAATCAAAAATACGAATGTGCAACAATTGCATAGAAAGAATAGCAAAATGTTATTAATTATTATAATATAATTACTATTATTATTCAATACTTACAAAATTAAGTGATTAGTCTCATTGTACAGTTAATATTTCAGAGTGGAGCACAAGTAGTGCAAATTTTCTCAACTGCTACATCAAGTACACATGCTTAAGTCTGAATGTCTAAAAAGGCATTTCAGATATCACTGATCTACGGGGAATTTTAAGCACAACAAATGGTCTAGAAAAATAAAAGAATCCAATGAGAGAGGAAAAAAACAACTTGTTTATGCCAAATGTCATAGCAAATAATCACTCATATGCACCCAAGTTTGCAAGAGCATCTCTGAATACATAACATATCAAACCTTGAAACAGAAGATCGCGCAATTATTGTCAGATAAAAACAGAAAGGAGAATTGTTTAAACATCACAACTTACCTACATTTCTGCCAAAAAATTTCTTTTATAAAAAATAGTGTATGCATCTGATGGTTACATCTTGCATAACAAGCCCTGTAAAAAAAGTTAAAATCATCTCAAACTGCTTTCCTAAACATGACAAGTTTGTTATAAGGCTGCACAATATTGAAAAATCTAGCTTTGCAATATTTAGTTTTGGTTTTTTGCTATATACATTGCAATATATATACCATTTCACCAGATGACTTAAATAGCTCTATTTGGAAAGAATTAATAATTTCAGATTGATTGGGATTAATCTGTAGGGAAGTAAATCGTGCATAAAATGTAATAAATAATATACAAGGATAAATACAATTGAACAAAAAATACAAAATTAAATAAACTTTTTTTTTTTTTTCTAAGGGGTCTAATACTGCTTAGTCTTCATTGCATATTCTAACAAATAGTATATCCATATACACTCACCGGTCACTTTATTAGGTACTCCTGTCCAACTGCTCATTAACGCATGGCATGTAGACATGGTCAAGACTATGCTGCAGTTCAAACTGAGCATCAGAATGGGGAAGAATGATGTTTTAAGTGACTTTGAACGTGGCATGGTTTTTGGTGCCAGACGGGCAGGTCTGAGTATTTCAGAAACTGCTGATCTATTGGGATTTTTATGCACAAACATCTCTAGGGTTTACAGAGAATGGTCAGAAAAAGAGAAAATATCCACTGAGCGCAAATTCCTTGTTAATGCCAGAGGTCAGAGGAGAATGGCCAGACTAGTTCCAGCTGATAGAAAGGCAACAGTAACTCAAATAATCGTTACAGCAGAGGTATGCAGAAGAGCATCTCTGAACGCACAACACGTCCAACCTTGAGGTGAATGGGCTACAGCAGCAGAAGACCACACCAGGTGGCACTCCTGTCAGCTAAGAACAGGAAACTGAGGCTACAATTCACACAGGCTCACCAAAATTGGACAATTAAAGATTGGGAAAATGTTGCCTGGTCTGATGAGTCTCAATTTTTGCTGCGACATTCGGATGGTAGGGTCAGAATTTAGCGTCAACAAAGCATGGATCCATCCTGCCTTGTATCAACGGTTCAGGCAGGTGGTGGTGGTGTATTGATGTGGGGGATATTTTCGTGGCACACTTTGGGCCCATTAGTACCAACTAAGCTACTTCCAGCAGTATAACATGTCATGTAATAAAACGCAAATTACCTCAAACTGGTTTCTTGCACATGACAATGAGTTCACTGTACTCAAATGGCCTCCACAGTCACCAGCTCTCAATCCAATAGAGCACCTTTGGGATGTGATGAAATGGGAGTTTCGCATCATGGATGTACAGCTGACAAATCTGCAGCAACTGCGTGATGCTATCATGCCAATATGGACCAAAAAGTCTGAGGAATATTTCCAGTACCTTGTTGAATATATGCCACGAAGGATTATGGCAGTACTGAAGGCAAAATGGTGTCCAACCAAGTACCAGTAAGGTGTACCTAATAAAGTGGCCGGTGAGTGTATATGGCATATTTCATTGCAAATTCCAACAAATAGTACAATTTATTATGCTGAATGCTTTTAAAATTCTCAAAGTGACAGGCCTTATAAAACGTACGCAAATAATAAACTTTCTCTCTAATGCTTAAACTCTGCAGCGATGTCATAAATCTCATGTGTTCTGAACTTTGGCTCCTCCTCTACTATAATCTGGAACTCAACATTGCATATCCTGCAATATGACTAGTGCAGATATGCACATTGTGATATTGATGCTGAAACAATATATTGTGCAGCCTAGTTTTTTATGCTCAATTGGTCTCCAAAGACAACTGATTCTCAAAGCAATAGACCTTTGGGATGTTCTGGACAGGAGACGCACAAATGTAAAAGCTGCAGTAATTACCAGGAGAACTCCCCCATAATAAATACAAATAACTCACCGAATCCTGATTTTTGGACAGCAAAGACACAAGGTTGCAGAAAGAATTTCACAGAGATCATGGGAGAGTTAATTTTTTTATTTTTCTCATTTTAAAATAAATACTATAAAAGCAAGAAGAAAGTGTAATAAAATCAACTTTCAAAAGTGACAGAACACAGATTTAAACACAGATAACATTTAAAGAGGACAGAGTGTTCCTTGACATATAAACGAACGAAAAGAAAAGAGCGAGGTCAATAAAAGGACCACAGCCAAATGCTCTCAATGAACCTCTTCATTCCTCCCCCATCGCAGTCTGGATGATCTGGTTCCTCTTGAGCTTCACTGCGTCTTCAAATTTATCAATCGCGTGGCCACATGATTTTTTCTGAAAGGTTGAAAAACATGTCATTTTGTACATACTATTAGCATATAAATCTCAAAATCAAATAGTACAGTATAACAATGTTCAGCTTTGGAAAGTACAAAAACTTAGATTTCATTGCAAGTAAAGGTTTTTATTTGCCCCAAGGAAAACACAAACCAAATGCATTTTTTAATACAGTACATTTTCAGACTGAGTGACATTTAAAATAATGTCTAAATCTGTGCCAGTTTAATTAATACATTAATTAGGGCTGTGTAGTTTGGCCTAAAATCAAAATATTGATTAATTGAACATTTTAACTCGATTAAGATTAATGAACGATTATTTTATTTGATAATTCACTGACAAGTTTTATACAGTAAATATGCTCACATATAACAAGTCAGAGATTTTTGAATGAAGGGTAATTACTTGATTTTGATCTCGAAGGAAACACACTATCTACTATCTATAATTATTTATTCAACATCAACGCAGGACAACTGAAATTAAAACACACATTGCCCAAAACAAAGTCACTTTTTTCTTATAAAAAAAAAGTGAAAATAAATAACTTGCACTTTTGGAAACATAACATGTTACCCTTGCGTCTTCTGTAAACAAATATTTTAAATGTAAATAATCATTTTATTGTGGAATAGAAAATTCCATTAAAATTATTCCTCCACAGGACTTCACAATCACTCCAACAGGCTCACTGCTCTCCTGCGGAGTGCTCGTCCACACTTGTCACCACTATCAAACTGACCAATCACAAAGCTTGCACTATGCATCGTTGCCATGTACTTCTATACGGAAGTATAAACAGAGCAGGGTCACGTGAATTAATTTTAAGGGGGGGGGCGGGGGTGGGGGTAATCGATCTGGAACAATTTGATCGATTATAGGTTTTTTTTTTTAAACACCTGATTTTAATCTCAAATTACATATATCCAACCCAATGCACTATGCCAAATTAATTATTTTTATTCCACTTTTTTTGTCTTGATGGGAGTTTTGGTTTCTTGCACACTGTAGTTTTTGCTTTGTTTTGCTTGTTGTCTTTAAAATATTAAATTACTGAAGAATAGCATCAACTAGACCAGATCAACTGGATGAGACCAATATTTTAATTGAATAATGGCATTACCTTTAGAACACGGACAACGTCACTGAGCTGAATTAAATTGAAATAAACTGAACCAATTTAACACTAATATAATGACATTATTGCCTTCGGTAAAGCTGTTTATAGCTGAATTCAACCGTGTGGAATTTGCATGTTTTCACTGTTAGTGCGAGCTTCCTCCGGGTGCTCCAGTTTCCCCCACAGACCAAAGACATGCGCTATAGCTGAATTGAATAAACTCCATTGGCCGTAGTGTATGTGTGTGAATAAGTGTGTATGGATGTTTCCCAGTACTGGGTTGCAGCTGGAAGGGCATCGCTGTGCAAAACATATGCTGGATAAATTGGTGGCTCATTCCGCTGTGGCAGTTCATTCCTTCGGGACTAAGCCGAAGGAAAATGAATGAATGAACTGGATTCATAATTGATAAAATTTGCAACTTTGGCTGTTACTGATGTGAAACAACACTGACCTAAGCTGAATATTAACACTTATTATATTTTGTACATGATAACTAGAGGTTTCAGAAGTGATATTTCCCCGTTTATGGTTTATTTGAAACTATATTGCATAAAGCCCTGTACACATATATGTGACTAATTAAAGGGATTGTTCACCTAAAAATGAAAATGTACCACTATTCACTCTCCCTCAAGTGTTCCAAATCTTTATGTTTCTTTATTCTGCTGAACACAAAATAAGATATTTTAAAGCTAAAATCTGTAACCATTGGCTTCCATAGTAGGGAGAAATAAATACTACAGAAAATGGTTCCATGTTTCCATCATTTTCAATATATCTATTCTCTTTAACTTCCCCACCAAGAAAATTTTTTTTGGATTGCATTTCTTAACTCCTAATGTATCTAGTTAACACACTATAATTTCTAAAATATCAACCTCTACCAAATGGTCGATATGTCGGTTTACTGTAAAAGTACCAGAATTAATACATATACTATGAAAAAAATCATAAAATATGAAGTGCAAGTATAATTTTTTTGAAGTATGCCATAAAATATTTCAGATTCTCATCTAACATGCTTTCTTGTTGTTGTTTTTTGTTGTTTGTCTTTACAATAAAACCAAAATCAATTGTAGCAGTGCAACAGAATTATGTTTGTTTGATTTTTTGTACACCAACAATGCTGTGTGTAAACCATTATTTAAAACAGTCAATCTTTAAATGACTTTAACAGTCTTTATTTAAAACAGTCAAAATATGGTCAACCACTTGGTAGAGCAGGCAGTTAAGGTAAGAGTTTTAAGGTATTTACTCAGGGTTAACCATGGCATGCTTTCGAGGTTTTCACCACAGTGTCGGCAGACGTTTTCCTGCCAATTATAAAAAAAAGTTCGGCAAAATTTGGATGAGAAGCCATTTTTGCAGCATAAAAGTACTTTTTATTATAGTCGATATTTATTTATTTAAAAAAAAAAATCTGTGAAATGTAAATAAAATCTTATATTGTTGTGATTACCGTCTTCTAAGCTAAAAGATGGAACCATTTTGAAAAATGTTAAAAAAAAAAAAAAAAAAACTGCTGGCCATTTTTGAGGAAAACATGACAGCGGGGTTAGTTGTAACAGGGTGTTACAAATAAGCCACACACTGTTGGACACCAATTAAACTAACAAAATATTTATTTTAATTTTGAGTGTAATGCTGAGAACTTTTTACGTAATATTTTTGGTAACACTTTATTTTGATGGTCCATTTGAGTATTAGTAGACTGTCTGCTTAATATCTGTTGATACTGCTCTTTCAACAGACATTTAACTGACTATAAGAAACTTTGCAAGTACATGTCAACTTACACTAACCCCAACCTAACATTCTGCTTATAATCTAATGAGAATTAGTTGGCATGTAGATGCAATGTAACTTAAATTCAACAAATGGACCATCAAAATAAAGCGCGACCATGTTTTTTAATAGAAAAAAAAATATTATTGCTAATAATGCAAATAAATGCATTGTATAATAATGGACAATAATGCAAATAAATCAAAATGTGTTTATCCAATAGATAAATTAATAAACAAACATGTTGTGCTATGTAGAATGAAAAAATGAGCTAAGTACTGAGAAAATATAGCGACTATTTAAAATAAAACTAGATTTAAATTAATTGTGTGAAATCTGCCTTTTTAAGCAGGTGCTACAACTAACCCTCTGTCTGTTAGAACTTGCCCCGTAGGTGAGGTAAATAGTAAGAAATTTTACTCCTGGCACTTTTGGCAATACTGCACAGAAACCATAGATCCGGCGATCATACTTTCAGTGATGATTTGTAGGAGAGGCTTGTGTGTTGTTGGTAAAAAAAAAAATATGGTTTTTCTAACCCCATTACTTTGTTTATTATTTGGCCAAAACCAAAAAGTGTTACTTTGTGCTCCACTCTCCCCTACTTTGTGTTTAACAGAAAAAATAAATTTATAACAATTTGAAACAAGCGAAGTAAATGATGCAAATAAGCAAATGACAATATTTCTGAATATCATTTTTGAGTGAACTATCCCTTCTGTCAGTAACACGTTCTGTCAGTCATCTCATACTTACAATAATAAACTTCTGTCTCTCTTTCTGAAGTTTCAGAAATTCCTCCACAGTCAGACTGTCCACGGTCTTCTTCAGCAAGATAAAATCACAGCTGGGAGAATGCGCTTTATGCTCTTTCCTGACAGCACAACATAACCACACAGCACGTCAGGAACAAATGCGAAATAACAAGGGGACCGATGACATTTATTAAATCAAATAACCCTGAGCTGAAATCGGAGTCTTATTGAATTACAGAGACAAAGCTTCTTTCAGATGTATAATGCATTAGTGGACAGTTTAAAAGACACGGACTCACTCAGGGTCATCCTCCGGTTCCCATCCTTCCAGCTCTTTCAGACAGAAGAAACACTGCGCTATATCTGGACTGTTCTCCGACGGGGTGTGAATAAATCCAGCTTTAGCCATCTAAGGAACAAAAACATGTATAAAACATCTTTCTTTGTTAACCTACGACTACAGAACCTAGTGTCTGTGTTTACTCACGTTTTCTGGAGTGCAAACGCAACCCTCTTCAAACGGCCAACCAACGAACGTTTGAAGTCTGTTCTCGTAAAAGAACATTTTGGTCTGATCATCACTTGCTAGATCCATTTTGTGGGAGGTTGGTGTGGAAATTAAACAAAAGATAACCGAGATAAATCTGTAAGAGTCTCGCTGGCTTGTTGATTCTTCCGGTAAAAGTTTAAAATTGAGAGCGCGAGTCTTGATTGGCTGTAAAGCGTCACGTCCACGCATGCGCAGTACGAACACAGCACGTAGTCTAGTCGTTGTCAGAGTCAGACGGTTATTTCTTTTAGTTATTTATTCCTAACATAAACTAACTTATACGGAACAAATCACAGTAATACTTTTTTTCTCCTTATTTATCTCTCACACACATACACACACTATGCACTGTAAAAAAAATCCTGGTTGCCTTAATTTTTTTAAGCTTATGAGTCCATTGAACTTATACAGGTCCGTAGCCAGCTTGGTGAAAGGACTGGTTCTTTTGTCTTTCATTTTTATTTAATTATGAGATTTAAAAACATTTTAAGCACTATTTTAGCTGGATTAGCTTGTCGGATGGTCATCATAATAATCACACTTTTTTGATGTACCAAAAATATTTTTCGAGATTTAGAATGAAAAAGTTTGAAAAAATACTTATTTTAATATACAAATTTATTACATCATATATCATTAAAAAATAATCCGTTTTAAATTTTAAAACAAGCTTGTTGTCATTTATTTCCTCAGTCAGGATTTGGCCATTTGAATAATAATAAAAAATAATAATAACAATAATGTAGAGCTTCACAATTTTCTAGCCTCTCGTAAAAAAAGTACATTTGAAAATTCATGGATAAAAACTGTATTTAAATAAATTAGAATTTGATGGGTTTTCGGTGGATTATTTTCACAATTTAATAATACTAATAATAATTCCTTACATTTATATAGCGCTTTTCTGGACACTCAAAGCACTTTACACATTGGGGGGATCTCCTCATCCAGTGTGCAGCATCCACCTGGATGACGCGGCGACAGCCATATTATGCCAGACCCAGGGGCGGATTTAACTAATAAGCGAGGTAAGCGGCCCAATAAATATCTAGAAGTATAAATTATACCTATAAACTACATATAACACCATTTTCTACCATATTTTGTATGGTGAGAGTTACAAATACAATTTTAATGTAATAAAATATTATTTAATAATCAATCAAATGTAATACTATTATGATAATGTAATGTTATGTAATAGTAATAATAATATTACAAAATAAATTATCCATCATAAAGCAGTCCAGCAGTAAAATCATATATTAAAAAATGTGTTATTTTTAGGTGTAAATTCATTTTAAGAAAACTAATCTTTTAAAATGTAGAGATTGCATTAATTTAAAATGTCGAAAAGAAGATTGAGTGATATAAAAAATAACTTCACTATAAATAAAAATTAAATAAAAGTAGAAAGGGTGCATTTCAGGACTTGGGCCCTATGGCTGGATTTGCTTAGGGTCCCAAAATCACTAAATTTGCCCCTGGCCAGACCGCACACCATTGATTTGTGGAGAGGAGACAGAGTGATGTAGCCAATTTTGATGGCATATTTCTGATATGATGGCAATTTATGATGGCATAACAGTCAAAATAGGACAAATGAATTCATATAGGACAAATTCTGGAGCTTTGTCAGTGAGGGGTGGGTCTTTCAAACCACCCGAACCCTCTCTGACTACAAATCTGTTATATTATGTTAAACTAACTTAAAACAGCTTGCGTAACTTATAAAATTAAGTTAGAACATGATTAACTTAGTTTAATAAGTTACAATGAAGTAAAAACACGCTCGAACCAGCGACCTTCTTGCTGTGAGGCAACAGCGCTACCTACTGCACCACCACGTTGCCGTTATAGTTATTATCCAAAAGGATATTTCGATAAAATAAGGGAACATTTTATAATAACTACACACTATGAATCATCTATTAAACACAGCGGAAAGTACTGCCCACTTATCCAGCATATGTTTTACGCAGCAGATGCCCTTCCAGCTGCAACCCATCACTGGGAAACGGCCACACACTCTCATTCATACACATACAGTACTGACAAAAAAACACGCGTTCAGGGGAGAACATGCAAACTCCACACAGAAACGCCAACTGACCCAGCCGAGGTTCGAACCAGCGACCTTCTTGCTGTGAGGCAATTGTGCTACCCACTGCCCCGCCATTTTTAGGATATTAAATACATTTTTCGTCTCACCAGCCAATCTAGCAACAAAACGTGCAAGCTATCGTCCTTCAGAAATGACAATTTATATTTAAATGGCATATTTGTATTTTCTATGCTAAGATTTTTGTGCTGTTTATGCTTTGTTTTGCTGAAATTGGAGGTTTATAAATAATAACAGGCTACATGTTCGACATGTTATAGCTGATCACCTCACAGCAAGAAGGTCGCTGGTTCAAGCTTCAGCTGGGTCAGTTGGCATTTCTGTGTAGAGTTCACATGTTCTCCCCGTGTTTGTGTAGGTTTCCTTCCGAGTGCTCCGGTTTCCCCCACAGTCCAAAGACATGTGCTTTAGGTGAATTGGGTAAGCTAAATTGTCTGTAGTGTATGTGTGTAAATGAAAGTGTATGTATGTTTCCCAGTGCTGGGTTCCAGCTGGAAGGGCACCCGCTGCATAAAACATATGTTGAATAAGTTGGCGCTTCATTCCGCTGTGGCAACCCCTGATTAATAAAGGGACTAAGCTGAAAAGAAAATGAATGAATGAATACTTGCATCGATTGCTTCTATTGTTCTCATTTTTTCTGCCACATGGTTACATGTAAATGTAACAGGGGTTGTTAGTTTGTCAGTTTGTATTGTACAAACAGTGGCTTCAATGCATACTGTTTGATGTTTTATTCATTAACTTTCCTTTGGCTTTATTCATCATGAGTCACCACAGTGGAATGAACCACCAACTTATCCAGCACATGTTTTACACAGAAGATGCCTTTCCAGCTGCTACTGGGAAACATCTATACACTCTTATTCATACTCATACACTACGGCCACATTAGTTTATTCAATTCACCTATAGCGCATGTCTTTGGGACTGTGGGGGAAACCAGAGCACACGGAGTAAACCCGCACGAAAACAGCGAGAACACGCAAACTCCACACAGAAATGCCAACTGATCCAGCTGGGACTCGAACCAGCAACCTTCTTGATGTGAGGTGACAGTGCTAACCACTGAGCCACTGTGTCGCCATTGATGTTTTTTTTATTCATTCATTTTCTTTTCGGCTAAGTCCCTGTATTAATCAGGGGTTGCCAGAGCAGAATGAACTGCCAACTTATCCAACATGTTTTACACAGCGGATGCCCTTCCAGCTGCAACCCATCATTGGGAAACACCCATACACACTCATTAACACACATACACTACGAACAATTTAGCCCAATTCACCTATAGCGCATATCTTTGGACTTGTGGGGGAAACCAAAACACCCGGAGGAAACCCACACGAGGAGAACATGCAAACTTCACACAGAAATAATAATAATAATTCCTTACATATATATAGCGCTTTTCTGGGCACTCAAAGCGCTTTACACATAGGGGGGGGAATCTCCTCATCCACCACCAGTGTAGCCATTTTGCGCCAGACCGCACACCAGCTGATTGGTGGAGAGGAGACAGAGTGATGAAGCCAATTATGAGATGGGGATGGTTAGGAGGCCATGGTGGACAGAGGCCAGTATGCCGGGGTTAAACCCCTACTCTTTTTCAAAGACATCTTGGGATTTTTAATGACCACAGAGAGTCAGGACCTCGGTTTTAACGTCTCATCCGAAAAACGGCGCTCACTGAGCAGTATAGAGTCCCCGTCACTAAACTAGGGCATTAGGACCCACACAGACCGCAGGTTGGGCGCCCCCTGCTGGCCTCACAAATACCACTTCCGGCAGCCTAGCTTTCCCATGTCTCCCATCCAGGTACTGACCGGGTGCAGCGCTGCTTAGCTTCAGTGGGCAACCATGTGAGAGTTGCAGAGAGCTAGCTGCCGGCTAGAAATGCAAACTGACCCAGCCGAGGCTCGAACCAGTGACCTTCTCGCTGTGAGGCGACAGCGCTACCCACTGTGCCACCTTTGATGTTTTATATTTTACAAAATTAGTTACCATAGAATGTCTCCGTAAGATAACTGCTCTAGTTAACCAGCGCATATCCAGTGTAGAGAATTATTGGGTTTCATATTTTTATCTTATTGACTGCAGCCAGCAGAAGGTCATTTATGAAACAAGCCTTCATGAATAGTATGGTGTTTTCTCTGTTGGTGAGAATACAGCCAGCATATAGAGGACATAGCAACAGGCAACACTTGCTTAGGATTCAATGCTGATGTACTGGAAGCCAATTCAATTCATAGCAGAAACATGATGCGGCTTAGAGTAAATGAGATCCATTCCTCCAGAATAAAGAGACAGGGTTTTATTGTAATAACTGTAAAATCTTTCCAGATGGTCTTAAAGAGATGGTTCAACCAAAAAAAAAAAATTACGTAATTTACTCTCTTTCTCCTCTTTGCTTGTTCCAAACCTGTTTGACTTACTTTATTCTGATAAAAATATATTTTGAGCTATAAACCGATAACCATTGACTTCCATTGTATTTGTTTGTCCAACTACTGATGTCAATGGTTACAAGATTATTTTGTGGTGAACAGAAGACGGAAACTAGGTTTTGAACCACTTGAGGGAGAGTAAATAGTGAGTATATTTCATTTTTGCGTGAACTATCCCTTTAGGAAAGCAAATAAATCACAATAGGGAATAAAACGTATTTAACTTTGCCACAATTATAGCATGCTATGGAATAGTTTGCGATAGTGAGCTGATATGATAAAGGTTCAGGTCTTGTCGTGTTTGTCTTATTGGTATTCACAGGCTCCTGTTTTATAGAACTATAAACCAGAAATAATAAATAATACATGTGTAATGCTGAATACTGACTCTAAATCAAATGCCGGTTGATGGGAAAACAGATGTCCAAACATAACACCTCAGTTTTACCAATGTATTTTCTCTCATCTGAAAATGTGGCAGTTCATTCAGTGTCCACAAGATGTCAGTATTCCCAGAGGGAAGAGCTGTCCGCCGTCTCTCCGTCTCCTTTCAGATTCCCGCCCTGATCGCCTCGCAGGTATTTGCCGTTTTTGCCTCTAATCGCTATCCGTCCGTGCTCTAAGAACTCAAAGCTGAAATCCTCAGGCGTGTCTCCGTCTGAACACACCAAACCACTGCTGGACACATACCAGAACTTCCCGCCAGCACCTGCAGGAAAACACTAGAGGTCAGCTTCACGACATAAATGACAACATAAATTAAACTGGGTGATTTCAGGTTTATAACATTACATAAATAACAAAAACGGGTTCATTTCTGTTTCAGCTACATAACATAAATTACATAATAAAAAAATAAACTGGTTCTGCCTCCATATATTTTATAAACATGGAAACAATGTTTCATCAGCACCAGCAGGAACACAGCAGTGGTCAGCTTCACAACATAAATGGGGTAAATAAAAAATAAATAGGCTAATAAAATGTATAAAAAAGAAACCACTTCAAGACTTGTTATTGGTTCTTCGTCTTGTTATTGGTTCATTCCTTCATACATTTTCTTTTCGGCTTAGTCCCTTCATTTATCAGGATTGCCATGGCGGAATGAACCACCAACTTAATCAAGCATGTTTTACGTAGTGGATGCCCTTCCAGCTGCAACCCATCTCTGGGAAACACCCATACACCCTCATTCACAGACATACACTACAGACAATTTAGCTTCAATTCCTAATTCAATACCCAATTCACCTATAGCACATGTCTTTGGACTGTGGGGAAAACCCGGAGGAAACCCACGTAAACATGGGGAGAACATGCAAACTCCACACAGAAATGCTAACTGACCCAGCCAAGGCTCTAACAGCGCTACCCACTGCACCACCACGCTGCAATGTTATTGGTTCTTTGGATCGATTTACAATAAGTCAAATGCTCACCAAGAGCCCAACCATTTATTCTTAACAAACACACTGCAAATAGAGCAATATTGCAATAGTGTGTCATATTTTAAAATATAAAGTGTTCCCATAATTTCTTATTATTTGCCATGGTTAACAGAGTTGGGCTGTTTAATTCTTTTGTATTAAATTGTATTTATATATATATAAATAAGATATTATGCCTAGGGTATAGGCTAAATAAATAAAAAAAACAGAAAAACTTTTATTCAACAAGCATGCATTAAATTAATCAAAAGTGACAGTACAGACATATGTTGCAAATTAATTAATTCATTTTCTTTTTGGCTTAGTCCCTTTATTAATCAGGGGTCACCACAGCGGAATGAACCGCCAACTTATCCAGCATATGTTTTACACAGCGGATGCCTTTCCAGCCACAACCCAACACTTTGGAAAATGTTGCAAATTACTTTTAGAAAATTATATTTGTTATTCATTAAAGGAACCTAGAAAAAGTATAATTTTACACAACAATATTGAGCATCAAAACCGTTTTTATTTAATGATAAGAGCCAATATTAATAAAGCAGGAATAATAACTCACAGTAACTGAGCTCATATACTACAATCATCTATATATATATATATATATTAGTGCTGGGCCGTTAACGGCGTTAACGTGCTGCGTTAACGCGAGACTCTTATCGCGCGATAAAAAAAATATCGCCGTTAATCTATTCTCAAAGTTGGGTTGGGAGCTGGGTCTATTTTACGCAAGCTATGATGACTTTCACCTTGATATATTACCGCGGATGTATACCTGACCGGTGAGCCGTCTGCTCTATTGAATCAAATCAGCAGTATGCCTGACTCTAACTGCAGTTTCACTTTTCATTTATTCCTTTGTGACAAACTGGGGTAATAAAGACGCAAATACGGAGTAAGGACAGGTGAGAGAGTTATGGAGTTTAATAACGCATGCCAAATGGTAAGAAAAAAAACTTCCGCATTTCGCGATGTGTGTGTGTGTGTGTTTGTGTATGTGTGTGTGCAGTCCTTTCTGACAGCCGCGTGTGGACCTTGTCGGAAAATATGGCGAAAGGTCCTAAAGCCCGCGGTGTTTACTTCAATAATGCCACTAAAATCTGCATACTCCACATCTTAATTCCATTTCTGTTTAGTTCAGTGCTGACTTTAGTCTGGTTAAGCTCATCAGAATTCGCTGTTTGGAGCTTATGTAGGCCTACAGTTCAACATTCATGTTTAACTGAATAAACAGGTAGTAAACACAAGTAAGTAAACACATCTTATTGAACATCATTTATTTTCATCACCAATTATCATAGTAGAACAGTTTCTCAAGCAGTTTGTGATGCATTTTGGAAACATTTTGGAGATGAGACACTGGTCTAATGCACCACCTGGCTTGAGAAACCTGTTCTCAAAGACTTATTATTTGGGTAGCACACATATTCTGAATGCCTTCGGCAGAATTCAAATGAGCCATTTTAATCTAGATTAATCTAGATTAATTTTGAAATTAATCTAGATTAATCTAGATTAAAAAAATTAATCTATGCCCACCTATAATATATATATATATATATATATATATATATTTTTTTTTTTTTTAATTAATTTTTTTTTTTTTTTTGATAGTAAGGCAACAGTAACTCAAATAACCACTCGTTACAACCGAGGTATGCAGAAGAGCATCTCTGAATGCACAATACGTTCAACCTTGAGGCGGATGGGCTACAGCAGCAGAAGACCCAACCGGTGCCACTCCTGTCAGCTAAGAACAGGAAACTGAGGCTACAATTCACACAGGCTCACCAAAAATGGACAATAGAAAATTGGAAAAATGTTGCCTGGTCTGATGAGTCTCGATTTCTGCTGCAACATTAGGATGGTAGGGTCAGAATTTGGCGTCAACAACATGAAAGCATGGATCCATCCTGCTTTGTATCAACGATTCAGGCTGCTGGTGGTAGTGTAATGGTGTAGGGGATATTTTCTTGGCACACTTTTGGCCCATTAATACCAATTGAGCATTGTGTCAATGCCACAGCCTACCTGAGAATTGTTGCTGACCATGTCCATCCCTTTATGACCACAATGTACCCATCTTCAGATGGCTACTTGCAGCAGGATAACACACCATGTCATAAAGCGAGAATCATCTCAGACTGGTTTCTCGAACATGACAATGAGTTCACTGTACTGAAATGGCCTCCACAGTCACCAGAACTTAATCAAATAGAGCACCTTTAGGATGTGTTGGAATGGAAGATTCGCATTATGGATGTGCAGCCGACAAATCTGCAGCAACTGCGTGACGCTCGCATGTCATTAGGGACCAAAATCTCTGAGAAACATTTCCAGTACCTTGTTGAATCTATGAAAAGATTTTGGGGATCCAACCCGGTACTAGTAAGGTGTACCTAATAAAGGGGCCATAGATATGTATGTGTTAAATGTCTGTTTTTGCCTCCTAAATATTCAAGATCTTATAAGGTCTTTATTTTATATTGACCTATATTATCAGTTTCTGCAAATTAATGCTCTAAATCAGTGGTGGGCAAACTTTTTAGACCCGAGAGCCACGTCAAGTTTTGCAAACCAAGTGAAGGGCCACAGGTCAAATCCTTCAAAACATAACTTTTATTTATAGTGGCAGTATGCATGGAATAATATGTAATATCGGACAGAAACTTTTTTTAATAGTTATTATTGAGTCATATTTACAAGTCAAATTAATTTGCACTGCTATTTATATTAAAGGTGCTGTATGTAAGTTTTTGACTCTTCTAAAGCATAAAAATACAATAATATGTGTGCAGATATTTAAGAAACATCCCAAGTGAACATACTTGTTTAACTGACAAACAATGCTGAAGTCAGATATTCTGCTTTGAAAATGTTTTTTTCCGTGCCGGAACGCTGTCTTTGTTTAGGTAATTTTCACATGCACATGCCAGTTTAGCCAATTATAATTCAGCACCCCGGGTTGCCTTGTTGGAAAACAGCATATTTCATTCATTCATTCATTCATTCAGAAAGACTCTGAAAGCATGCGTCCATGAGCGAAATGCTACAGTGTAGTGGAAAGTATCAGATGTCAAAATGAGACTGATTCAGTTCCACATGACTTTAATTAGCAAATGACATAAATATTAGGAAAGTGAGCAGGTTACATCGCGTGTCCTAACAACACGCTGTGACGAGATTGTTATGAGTGATGAGCCATTTGGCTGTTTGCACCACAAAACATGGCAGAAATTTAAATACAGCCTTTCAGAAGCACAGAATATGCACTCACTCACAAAACCGTAAGGTTTAGAATCTATTTAATACATGATAACCCTCTTAAACATCATTAAATGTACATGCTGAATCACTCATATGTGTTTAGTTCTAAAGTTCAATTACAAACGGTTTATTGTATTTTCCAGATCTGAGGTGAACTTTCTGCTTTCAGTATATGGTAATACACGTCATGTAAAATGCATTCAAACTCGCATTGTTAGCATTTAGCACTGAATAAAGCACACGAGGCTTACCTGAGGTGATCTGTCATAGGTTTCTGTTGTTCAGCTGTGAGAAATAAAAGCCGCTTCTAATAAATCAATTCGAGGTGTTGGTTAGAACCAAAACTCCTTTTAATATGGAGAATATTCCCTCAATCGCGTGTCGTTGCTTTTATTTAGAACACAGTTTAAAATCACTCAAACTGGCAACCCGGCGTACCTTTTTTATGATTCAGGACTGCAATACCTAGTTCAACCACTGGGTGTCAAACTTACATACTGCACCTTTAACTTATCAATCATCCTAAAACAATAAAATAATCCCTTATAAAATATAATAATAACAATGTAATAATTTTTACAGTGGGGAATAGAAAAGATATTGTCTGATAGAAAAAATTAGCAATCCATATATTTTAAAAACAGCAATACTTTCTTGTCATATTAGACATACCGCTTTCTGTCCGATATTGGTGAAGAAGTATTTTGTTGTCCATTCTTCCTTAAACACACGACATTGAGAGTCAATTTTTCTTTTTTTTTGCCTGACTCATTTTCAGTCGTTAACGGTCGAGTGGATTTTAATATACTGGTTGTGCTAACTGTACCTCGTGCAATACTGCCATCAAATGGTGTTCACTTGTATTGCATCATTAATTTACTAATTCTGAAACCAAACCGTTACTCAGAAGCAGCATTTTAAAAACTTCCTCACGGGCTGGATGAAAGAGTTTAGCGGGCCGCATATGGCCCACGGGCCGTAGTTTGCCCACCTCTGCTCTAAATGATGAATGTAGAATATAATCGTTCCTATTTGGAATATTGAAAACATATTATCATTAGTTTAAAAAGTAAAACATAAATGAACATTTTAGGTGGTTCAGTGGTTAGCAATGTCGCCTCACAGCAAGAGGGTCACTGGTGGAGTTTGGATGTTCTCCCCAAGTTCGCGTGGGTTTCCTCTGGGTGCTCCGGTGTCCAAAGACATGCGGTATAAGTGAATTGAACAAACTAAATTGGCCGTAGTGTATGAGTGTGAATGAGTGTATGGGTGTTTTCCAGCGCTGGGATGCAGCATCCGCTGCATAAAATATATGCTGGAATAATTGGAGGTTCATTCCACAGTGGTGAACTCTGATAAGTAAGAGACTACGCCAAAGAAAAATGAACGAATGACATTTTACTCAAAACAAATCCAAAGACTTGCATGTTTTTAAAATATTAAATGATGAATTCCTCTTACTTAATCATCCAATCTAACATTTGGTATATTTCACGCCTTTTCATTAAGTTTATAGTTATAAGTAAACCCAGTATGCCCTCTTAAAAGAAAGCCAGTTCCCGTCAAAGTCAATTCCAGTTGGTTAATTAATTAAAAATGACATTTCTAGCACTGATTCCAATTAACAGAACTCATTCCCAGAAGCACTTTTTTGCCTTTAAATCAATTTCCAGCCAATAAAAGCTCATTAATTGTTTTCCAGAAATCAGCTTGAGGACTCATTACAGCGTATTCAGAATATAAATAATTAAAAACGCGTCTAGAGCGAAACTCACCTTTAATGTGGTATGCCCCATCGCTGAACTGCAGTGTGAAAATGTCATAAACCGAGCGACTGGCGTCCAGCGTGTTTGAGTTCTTGTGGTGGCAAACATAGCCGTTTTCTCCCCTCAGGATCAGAATAGGCCTGTTGATCAGTTTCAGAATCAGCTGCTCGTCCTCGCCTGGAGGGAAAAACAAAGCAGCGTACTGTATTATTGGGTTTTTTAGACAATATTTGATTTTGTTTGAGGGTGGCTTCGTCTATGTACTCACCCACAGAGTCACTGACTGCAGAAAGCTGGCCGTTTTTCTTAGTACATACATATTTTCCATTGCTGGCCCGCAGTGCCACCCGTCGACCGAGCCACACGATGTCAAACATGGTGTTGGCACCGCTGCACACAATGGGAGATTGTACATTTAAGTGTTAATAAAAACATGCACACCCACAGAGAACTGGAGTAAATGAAACAGCTTTACAGTTTCGCTGCAGTTGTTTGACTGCTGTTATGAGTGCATTTACTTAAAGTTATATAACAGAATTGTCGCAACTTGATCTCATGTGGTGGCTCATGTACTGCACTGTATGACAAAAATGCTGGGTTCCACACAATCAGTTTGAAGGAATTAAGTTAACTTATTTGTTTTTTTTTTTTTTTTTTACAAATTTAAGTGGATTAAACATAAAATAATTAAGTTGTCCCCAAAAAAACCTCAAGAATTATGTTGTGTCAGCTTATTGTATATACAGTTGAAGTCAAACTTATTCGCCCTTTTGTGAATATTGTTTTCTTTTTCAAATAATTCCCAAATGATGTTTAACAGAACAAGGAATTTTTCACAGTATTTCCTATAATATTTTTTCTTCTGGAGAAAGTCTTATTTGTTTTATTTTGGCTAGAGTAAATGCTGTTTTGATTAAAAAAATACATTTTAAGGTCAATAATGGTTTACTACAACAATGGTTTACTACACAGCATTGTTGGTTTACAAAATAAAACAAACATAATCCTGTTGCACTAAAACACTTCACTTTGGTTTTATAGTAAAAAAAAAACATGTTAAATGAGAATCTAAAATATCCTATGGCATACTCTGAAAAATAAAGATGATTTAGTATTCAAAAATGTTTTATTTTGATTACGTTTTAAATAAATTGGTCTTACACTTCATATTTTCAGATTTTTCATTGTATACTGTATGTATTAATTTTGTTTCGTAATTTCATTTTTTTTCTTGGTGGGGCAGTAAGGGATAAGCTGAATACTTGTATCTTGAAAAATACAGCTGAAGTCAGAATTATTAGCCCCCTGTTTATTTTTCCCCCAATTTCTGTTTAATGGAGGGAAAAAAAAATTTCAACACATTTCTAAACATAATAGTTTTAATAACTGATTTCTAATAACTGATTTATTTTATTTTTGCCCTGATGACAGTCAATAATATTTGACTAGGTATATTTTAGGACACTTCTATACAGCTTAAAGTGACATTTAAAGGCTTAACTAGGTTAATTTGTTTAACTAGGCAGGTTAGGGTAATTAGGCAAGTTAATATATAACGATGGTTTGTTCTGTAGACTATCGAAAAAATATATAGCTTAAAGGGGCTAATAATTTTGAACTGAAAATGGTTTTTAAAAAATTTAAAACTGCTTTTATTCTAGCCAAAATAAAACAAAAAAAACAGTGAAAATGTCCTTGCTCTGTTAAACATCATTTGGGAAATATTTAAAAAGAAAGAAAAATTCAAATGGGGGCTAATATTTCTGATTTCAACTGTATCTAGTAAAATATTATGCATGGCATTATATCATAAAATATCATGGCAAAGAATAAATCAGTTATTAGAAATGAGTTATTAAAACTATTATGTTTAGAAATGCGACGCAGTGTCACAGTAGGTAGTGCTGTCGCCTCACAGCAAGAAGGTGGCTGGTTCGAGCCTCGGCTGGGTCAGTTGGCATTTCTATGTGGAGTTTGCATGTTCTCCTTGCATTCGTGTGGGTTTCCTCCAGGTGCTCCGGTTTCCCCCACTGTCCAAAGACATGTGGTACAGGTGAATTGGGTAGGCTAAATTGTCCGTAGCGTATGAGTGTGAATGAGTGTGTATGGATGTTTCCCAGAGATGGGTTGCAGCTGGAAGGGCATCTGCTGCGTAAAACATGTGCTGGATAAGTTGGCGGTTCATTCCGCTGTGGCGACCCCGGATTAATAAAGGGACTAGGTCGAAAAGAAAATGAATGAATGAATGTTTAGAAATGTGTTGAAGAAATCTTCTTTCCGTTAAACAGAAATTAGTGAAAAAAATATACAGGGGGGATAATAATTTAGGGGGGCTAATAATTCAGGGGGCTAATAATTCTCACTTCAATTGGAAATAGTTTGAACAAATAGCAAATGTCATTTTGTTTGAGTGTGTAAGTCCAAAAGTAAATCTTACGCTTCTGTGGCTGTTGACTGGATGCCTCCGTGAGTGACGAGTGTCCAGTAATTTCCTTCATTGGTTCTGAATTTGCACTTTCTCGTATCTTTATCAATTTCCATTTGAAAAGTCTCCATGTCCGTCTCATCGTCCTGATTGGCTGAGACGCTCACACCTGTGGAAACACAAAATTGTTATTCCATTAAAATGACATGTGTATATGCTTATTCATTTGTTTCAAAAACATTTATTCATTCATTCATTTTCCTTCGGCTTAGTCCCTTCATTCATCAGGGTTCGCTACAGCGGAATGAACCACCAACTATAAGTTTTACACAGCGGATCCCCTTCCAGCTGCAACCCAGTACTGGGAAACATCCATACACACTTATTCACACACATACCCTACGGCCAGTTTAGTTTATTCAATTCACCTATACCACGTCTTTGGACATTAGTTTGACATTAGAAGTCTTTTTTTGTCAAATTTAAAAATAACTTGAGACAGAATCAATTTAACAAACACCACATAACTCTAATATACAGTTGAAGTCAGAATTTTTAGCCCCCCTTTGAATTTTTTTTTCTTTTTTAAATATTTCTCAAATGATGTTTAACAGAGCAAAGAAATTTTTACGGTATGTCTGATAATATTTTTTCTTCAGGAGAAAGTCTTATTTGTTTTATTTCGGCTAGAATAAAAGCAGTTTTTAAATTGTTTAAAAACCATTTTGAGGTCAAAATTATTAGCCCCTTTAAGCTGTATTTTTTTTCTGATAGTCTACAGAACAAACCATCATTATACAATAACTTGCCTAATTACCCTAACCTGCCTAGTTAACCTAATTAACCTAGTTAAGCCTTTAAATGTCACTTTAAACTGTATAGAAGTGTCTTGAAAATTATCTAGTAAAATATTGTTTACTGTCATCATGGCAAAGATAAAATAAATTAGTTATTAAAAATTAGTTATTAAAACTATTATGTTTAGAAATGTGTTGAAAAAATCTTCTCTCTGTTAAACAAAAATTGGGGAAAAAAAATGAACAGGGGGGCTAATAATTCTGACTACAACTGTATATATGAAATATACAATATATATCTGATTAAAAGTTTGGGATTGGTGAGATTATTTTTTGTAATTGTTGTTTTATCCAACAATATTTTAGAGTATGTTTAACAAGGTTGTATTCATTTGATCAAAAATACTGTAAACATTGAAACGTTTTCTGTAAACGTTTTCTATTATAATACATTTTATGATGTAATTAATTCCTTTGGCAGAAAAGCAACATTTTCAGCAGTCAGTATCACAATATATTTGACATTATTCTTATGATGCTAAAGAAAAGTGTGTTGCAGGTAATACTTTACAATACAGTAATGTTATATTAGTTAATGCTAGTGTAATAACATAGACAAACAATAAACAATACATTTATTGAAGTATTTATACATCTTTTATCAACATTAGTTAATGAAAATTTGGCTTGAATTTGGAAGTATTGTTCTTAGTTCATGTTAGATAATATATTAAGTAACAGTAACTAATAAAACTACACAGCAAAATCCTCTGAGAAAAATTTACTTAGAGAGTATTTGGTCCCTCTTTAAATAAAGGCAAACATGTTGGTAAAAAGTAAAGCTGCTGTTTGTGGAGTTTCCTAATGATCCTCTGCTGAGATTTTGAGAGATTCAATGTATTATATTTCAGCTGATTTCATCTAAAGCCGCAGTCACACTAGAGTTTGAGCTTGCGAAATTAAACAAGATGATTAGACATTAAAAAAAGCGAGCGATTGCTCCATGTTTTAAATTTCTGTTCAGAGAGGTCATGTTTTGATTCTGGATTGATCTCACGCAGTCAAGTGATGCGAAACTCGACGCATGACCCTGCGTTTTCGGTCTGACTCATTCGCGTGCGTATGAATGGAAGTCTATGGGGAGAAAAGTCCAGTGTGACTGCGGCTTAAGGCTTAACAGCAGGTGTTCATCATCAGTGTTCAATCATCACCTAATTAATCTGTTCATTGTCTAATTAACTTGAGTAACTCAATTTAGAGAGGGACCAAATACTATCTAAACTAGGGTTGTCGCGATACCATTAATTCACATAACGATACTATACCAGCTGAAGTATCGTGATACCAAGTAGTATTTCATAATAATTCATAACTCAAATCTATAAAATAAAGAAAATTGTCAGAAATAATATTTATTCTTTGTTATAATAGGCCTGCTTGAATTGAATTAATAATTCCCTTGTTATTGAAAAAAGTATTTGCACATCACTTCACCTATAATGCATTAGTTCTTTTTGTTTATTTTGTAGATAACTGACCAGCAAAAATACATTAAAATAAAGATACAAATTATATCAAACAAATTTCGCTACAAAAAGTGCAAATTACGCTAAATGAAGTGGTCAAAAATAGTTTCAATGTTTCCTCTTGCTCTTTTGGGCTTTTCATCTATTGTTTTTCGTTTTTTAGTCTTAACAGGAAAAAATCCAAAGTAATTCAAAATTTCACTTTGTGAGTCTTTCTTTTAAGAGATTGTTGCAGTTGTTGTAGCTACCAAAACATATTGACAGGAACAGAAATTAACTGATTCAGATGTGTGTTCAAACTGAAGCGTCAAAATGTGCAATAGGCTACCTTTAAAGGCATAAATTCTGCACAGTTTTGCAACCTTAAAGGCAGGGGCGATTTTAGGATTTTCATTTTAGGGGGGCTCAGCTCTTTATAAGGTAAAAAAAAACATATATATATATATATATATATATATATATATATATATATATATATATATATATATATATATATATATATATATATATATATATATATATATATATATATATATATATATATATATGTTTGTTTAATATGGGTTGTACTAGTATTCACCTGTATTACATAGACAGGCATAGCCATTTGAGTTCTGATTAAGCCAAGTAGGCTCAACCCACCAGTTTACTGTAGTAAAAACCACTTTCTATATTCAAGTGCATTTTTTGTTTCCATGTAATAAATAAACTGCGACTTTTCTAATTAAATGACACACATATAAATATATATATTTTTAAACTTACAGGCTAATTCACATATTTCATGATCTGAATGATAATAATAAATAAGAAGTGTTTTTTTATACTAGACAACACTTGACGTTTCTATCTCTGTCAGTGACTCAGTGACAGTTAAAAATGAGTACATTCTCTAAGTGGTTCTGTCACTGTGTTTAATCCTTTCTGTGCAAGACTGTATGGTATAGTTAATGCCACACAAACTGTTTTACATTGGTAGTTCAATTTGAAATAAAAATAGCCAAATGTTCGTTAAGAGTTACAGTACATTTTTCGCTGGAGGAAACAGCTGTGCACTGAGAAAACCCGACTGCTCCTTTGTGACATTGAGATCCAGGCAATACAAGGCTATCTGTATTAAAGAACTGCAAATAAGCAGATATTATAAAAATGTATCGATAAACACACACCCCGTTTCTCGCTGTCCACGGCTGTGGTTCGCTGCTTATCAAATGAAAAACAAAACCGTTTTCATATCAAATTTAAAAGGGAAATAATTTAGTGTACAGTTTATGAGCTATAGCCCCCCTGAAATAGGCCTAGCAACGCCTGCTTAAAGGGCTCCACAGACTATTCCAATAAAATGGTCTATTGTTGCACAAGCGTGTGTATTTTAGTGACTTTTCCACATGCAACATTATGTATTATGTATAGACCGTTAATGAAGATATTACCATTTACAAACTACAGTGGCACCGCCAGTAATTTGGAGCCATATCACAAAACTACCATACAGGTAAACCGTGCAACCCTTATCTAAACTGAGTAAATTTTACTCAGAGGAATTTGCTGTGTAACTAAAAAACTTTATTGTAAAGTGTAACGATGCTGCTTAATAGTGTGTGGAACATTATTTGAAGCTTATAATAAACAAACATTTCTGTAATAAATGCAAAGGTTAAAAAAACAGCGTCAGATTTTAAAGTCAAGCCTTAAAGGGATAGTTCACCCACAAATGAAAATTCTGTCATCATTTACTCACCCTTTACTTGTTCCAAACCAGTTTGAGGTTTTTTTTGTTCTGTACACAAAAGAAGGTTTCCAGGCTTCCAACATACTTCAAAATATCTTCTTTTGTGCTCAACAGAACAAAAAACAAACAGGTTCAGAACAAGTAAAGGGTGGGTAACTGATGACAGAATCTTAATAAATTTTTTAGCTGTCAGTGTCAAACATAATATGAATCTTGTTTTAATCTTGTTTTGTTATATATATATATATATATATATATATATATATATATATATATATATATATATATATATTTATTTATTTATTTATTTATATATATTTTGTTCTTACCAGGTTCTACAGGCTGCAATGTCCCAAATTTTGATTGCCAATCTTAAGCCAATTGTAACCGTTTGTTTTGGTTTGATTTGGAATTTCACCAACCAATCGCAGAGCCCGGGGGACCAGAGTGAGTGGTCCAACTTGCAACCAACCCCCCCCCCCCATGTATATTATTATTATATTTAATAATAATTAAAATACAACGTTTTATTATTTAAATGTTCAGACACAAACTGACCTAGGATGTGAAAACAGTATACAGATCATAAATGCACTATGAGAATTCAAATTATAAACTTTAAACTTTCTTAAAATGGCTAAATCATCCTTAAATAAAATAAATAAAAAAGTCACTATTTTTACTCAGCCACAATACAATCACAGCTCAATACATTTTGTTTGTACGGACATTTAAAATTCAGCTTAACCAAGATAGCGTGTGTTTGTCCTGAACTTTCCCCCAGTTGGGAATCCTGAAAGCAGACAAAGCAGCAGCATGATTAACTTCACTGCCACGCACGACAGGCATCAACCTGACTCTGAGCCCTATTCTGGCGCAACGTCTACAGCCGGCCGTGTTTATTTAAGACTCACATCTATAGTTAATGGAGCCCAAACATGTCACTCGGCTGTCTATAAACATCCCTTATTTCAATGCGAGATCACTGGTGTTTTGAAAAGAGGAGGTTTGCTCAATCAGTCACGATGACAGATCCATTCCAAATCACTGTATTATTTGTAACATTAACATTTACACAACAAGACCACTGGATGAGGTCTGAGACGTTTTTCATATCCAAGCCATTCATCTTGATTAAGCTATTGGGGTTGTGTAGCATATGTAGACTGCTTGTGTATTTTGCACTTTAAATAGATATTCATGCATACTTACTGGCAAACAATAAGCATCTTATTTCTGAAGTTGCACCTGCATTACCAATCAATGCATTGGCACTAAACCACTTAGGATTGCATGTTTTCAAATGCACCGATAAATCCTTGGCATAAAAAGCTTGACCTTGGAAAGGTCAGTGGCCTTGCTGCACCCCCCGCTGGGTTTCTATGCCAATTAGTGTTTGGACTGTATCACGGCATTCTTTGCTTTTATTTAGTTAATGTTGTAAAAGGGAAAAAAGACAACAGGAAAAAGAAGTATAGTCGATCCAAATTGAATTTTGTTTAATGAGTATTTGTGTAAACAAGTATTTGATTTGAGTTTTCAAATGCTATAGACCATTTTGAGGGATGCAAACAAAAACAATGGTCCCAACGTTATTTCCTGTTTTACATTTTTAATTTCTATCACTTCCGAGAATCCCAAATGAGCCTAATATTGATAAATAACGTTATGATAGCTGTTTTAACATTAAGTTATGATTGAATTGCCTCTTGTTACAGTTATGAAATAGTTTGATAACAAGCAGGAAATGTTCATGGGTCCACGGGGAAAATAAGTATTGAACACGCCATGTTTTTTCCTGGGAATAATATTTCTAAAGGAGCTGTTGACATGGAATTGAACCAGACAAACAGTACAAACATATAAATAAAACAAAAATCTAAACAAAACAAAAAAAAATCTGAAAAATTAGTTCTGTGGAATAACAATGAAATGACACAAGAAGAAAGTACTGAACTCCTGAAATGTATTTAATACTTTATATAAGAGGCTTTTTTGTTGATGTCAGCATCAAGACGCCTCTCATATGGAAAATGAAGTCACATGAATTGCTCAGGTGTGAGTTTTTCACAGACTTCAACAGAGTGTAAAAATCTTGATGGTTCTGTGAGTCTCGTCTATCAAATCTGAGCTTTAATTTGTATTTTATATTGGATTTAAGTCAGGTGATTGGCTGGGCCATTCTACAGCTTGATTTTCTTTCTCTGAAAGAATTTGAAAGTTTCCTTGGCTGTGTTTTGCATCATTGCTTTGCTGAAATGTCCACCCTGGTTTCATCTTCATCATCCTAATAATGTAGATGTTGGACTGAAGCAGCTAATATTAATTTACACTGACGAAGGGCAGCGGGTTGCTGAAGAACTACTGAGAGATTTCAGCTGCTGTCTGGGCTTTCACTGGCTTTCTACACCTCCCTTTTTTCATGAGTTTAATACTTTTTCCTTGTGTCATTTTATTTTCATAACTTAATTTAGAAACTAATTAGATTTGTTTTCTTTGCATATATGGATTTATTTGGTTGTTACCAACATCTGGTGAAAATAAACGAAAACCTTTAGAAATATGTTTTCTGAGAAAAATGGTGAGATCTTCAATACTTATTTCCTCCGCTGTATCTGGCCCCGAAATGGTGAAAACTTAAAATGAACACTCTCTTAAGCAAATGCAATTAAAAATCTGTTTTGGTGAGTATATGCAAAAGTGTACCTTACTAGTTACTAAGTAACTGTTTAAAACAATGTATGAGAATGTGACGTGCTTTAGCATGATAATCAGATTGGAAAGACTATTAATTAATATGTAATCTCATATTAATGCAACATGCGCTAAACATCTTCCTGAGTTCGAAATAAGAATAGTTTAAAAATCTGTTGTCAACAAAAGAGAAGTCTTTCAAAAGAGAAGTTACCTGCTTCTCGTTATGCAAATATGTTTCATGAACGACAAAAAAGAATTTATGGCTTGTACATTTTCAACAGCCACTGGCATGTGAGGCAAAATAGTTTTATGGCCTGGCTGAACCCATATATTTCCTATATTTACACATTACTAACATTCATTAAATAAATGCATCAATTAAATTTGCATGTAATTAATTTAAAGAGATAAGTCATGCAAATAATGGAAATTCTGTCACCATTTACTTACTATGCAGTTATTAAAACCTTTATGTAGAAGCTCATAAATTTTTGGAACAACTAGAGGGGGAGTTTAGTCAACTAGCCTTTTAAAATAACACAAATATATTAAAATATATATGAATGAAGTATTTTAATAATTCAAGTGTAATATATTTGAGCTTTTTCTTACATAGCTTAACCAAATTTGTAAGTTCTTTTTAAAACACAAATTTAGTTATGAGTAAACCCACACAGAATCTGCCCCTGTAGATACCTGCAAATTTTTAGCCCATCGAGTCTAGACATGCGCCGGTATAAGTTTCTGATGGTATGATAACCTTCAATAAAAATATCATGGTTTCACAGTATTACGGTATTGTGTTTACTGCTGTAAATAATTTCTTTTTAAATTTCTTAGTAAAATAACAACAACTTTTTTCCCCATTTAACACAATATATTATATTTTAGAAAACATTTAGGTCACACTTTATTTCGATGGTCCGTTTGTTGAATATAAGTTACATTGCATCTACATGTCAACTAATTCTCATTAGATTATAAGTAGACTGTTAGGTTGGGGTTAGGGTTGGGGTTAGTGTAAGTTGACATGTACTTGCAAAGTTTCTTATAGTCAGTTAAATGTCTGTTGAAGGACTGTAAAATGTCAGTATCAACAGATATTAAGCAGACAGTCTACTAATACTCAAATGGACCATCAAAATAAAGTGTTACCAACATTTATAATATTTGGGATTAGTAAACATGTCAGGCTACATAATTAAAATAAACTGTTCACTTCTACTATCTTCATTAGCTTTAAAAACACAGATTTCCTTACAACACATAAAAAAACACTTAAAAAAACCCTTTACGTATACCTTAGAAATGGTATAACAAATTATTTTTTTGTGGTTTTAAATACCTTGACTTATCCAAACCGCAGTAAACCTTGAAACCGGTTATCATCCCATACCTAATCGAGTCTATTTATTTACTCATGTAAATGTATATTTATTCAGTTTTTATACTTATTTCAGTAATATTATTGGATAATATGCTAATGATTATGTGATTTATATTAGATATATTATATTACATAATAGATTTTGCATCTTAAACCTTAAAATAAAAGTTAAAAGGTTATTTTTTATTTTATGTGTTAAGTTTTTAGTTGCTATACTCTCAAAATCTTTATATACAGTTGAAGTCAGAATTATTAGCCCCCCTGAATTATTAGCACCCGTGTTTATTTTTTCCCCAATTTCTGTTTAATGGAGAGAAGATTTTTTCAACACATTTCTAAACGTAATAGTTTTAATAACTCATTTCTAATAACTGATTTATTTAATCTTGGTCATGATGACAGTAAATAATATTTTACTAGATATTTTTAAGAAACTTCTATACAGCTTAAAGTGACATTTAAAGGCTTAACTAGGTTAATTAGGTTAACTAGGCAGGTTAGGGTAATTAGGCAAGTTATTCTATAATGATTTTTTGGTCTGTAGACTATCGAAAAAATATATAGCTTAAAGGGGCTAATAATTTTGTCCTTAAAATGGCTTTTAAAAAATTAAAAACTGCTTTTATTCTAGCCAAAATAAAACAAATAAGACTTTCTCCAGTAGAAAAAATATTATCAGACATACTGTGAAAATTTCCTTGAGCTGTTAAACATCATTTGGGAAATATTTAAAAAAGAAAATTTTTTTTAAAGGGGGCTAATAATTCTGACTTCAACTGTATCTGCATATTTTGTACAAGAAATAGCCAAAAATACCCACAGATTCTGTCTGGCCCTTGTTACGAGTGCCCAGACTTTTGTCTAGCAGTGCATGATCTCAAGCAAAACCGACAGCATCGTGCAAAATGCGTCAAACAGATTGCAGTGGATAAGGCTCAAAGTGGATGTAGCTATCCGAAAATATCCCTTGATCATTTTCTTAATCCTCTAACAGGCCAGATCCTGCACCTTACCCCCTTCTCAGGCCTTCCTGCCCCTCCCTTTTCCATGCTGTAACCCCTCCTAATTCTCAGCATGCAAAGATTCACAAAGCTGCACCGTAGGGCCCAGTAAGCAGCTTTTTTTGAGTCGCGTATGTACAATCCTTCAGCTTCGAGGAAAACCAGTCGGGAACCTGAAGTAATACCATTGTTTCGGCGGGACCGCAGGGTGCCAGAGACATGCTGGGAAAGAAACCAGGCCTATCAGCAGAATCTGTGGCCATCGATCACTCCACCGTGGAATGCTTTTTTAGCTATATGATTTAGGCTACTTGCGTTTCTCCCACCGCCTGTCGCTTTCCCTCACACGCCATGGATATTCTTACAAATCATCTTGGCCTATCAATAGACACTTTCTGGTCCTGCATGGGAATTTAATCGAATAATCTGATTCCTAAGTGATACAAACATGTGGTATGCAGGATTAAGACAATAATGAGAACGCACAGCATTGCTTTCGGTGGTCACCAAAAATACATTTGGTCATCAAGACCAAATCAAAGAAATAGCTTCAGATGTTTCTCTTTCTCCGATCAAACATCACTCTGCAGCAGCGGTTTTCATTTCTGCGGCCCGTTACACTTTATTTTCCAATTTCACGTCTGACTCTGCTTTAGTTTTGCACCAAAGATAGAAGAAGAGAGGCCAGCTGGGGCAGGACACTCTATCTCCTCTGTTGATCATTCCTCATCCACGGCATTGTGATTACTGAGCTCAATCGTGAACTCCTGCGAATGACCTCACTCCCATCATAGAATGCTCCCTCTCAATTTACCAACCCATTTCTGTGGAATGTAACAGTACCCAGAGACAGGGAGAGGGCCTTCTCAAAACTGGGGCAAGCAGATCACTGTATGCGTACTAGGTCAAATACCTATTGGAGAACACAAAGGTTCATGGGAGAGAACAAGGTGGCTGCAGATTGCATATATTTTGGTTGAGCATGCATGGAGATTACAGTTGAGATGAAATGTCTGAGGCTACAATAAAAAAAGTGCTGAGGTCACTAAATCAGATCTGATATAAAAGTATTTTCACTAATGATTCCACATTTGTGGACTTGTTATATACAATTACCGGCCACTTTATTAGGTACATCTTACTAGTTCCAGGTTGGACCCACTTTTGCCTTCAGAACTGCCTTAATCATTTATGGCATAGATTCAACAAGGTACTGGAAATATTCCTCAGAGATTTTGGTCCATATTGACATGATAGCATCACGCAGTTGCTGCAGATTTGTTGGCTGCACATCCATGATGCGAATCTCTCGTTCCACCACATCCCAAAGGTGCTCTATTGGATTGTGTTCTGGTGACTGTGATGGCCATTTGAGTACAGTGAACTCATTGTCATGTTCAAGAAACCAGTCTGAGATGATTCACACTTTATGACATAGTGCTTTATCCTGCTGGAAGTAGCCATCAGAAGATGGGTACACTGTGGTCATAAAAGGATGGACATGGTCAGCAACAATACTCAGGTAGGCTGTGGCATTGACACAATACTCAATTGGTACTAATGGGCCCAAAGTGTGCCAAGAAAATATCCCCCACACCATTACACTACCACCACCAGACTGAACCGTTGATACAAGGCAGGATGGATCCATGCTTTCATGTTGCTGATGCAAATGTTGCAGCAGAAATCAAGACTCATCAGATCAGGCCACGTTTTCCCAATCTTCTATATTTTGGTGAGCCTGTGCGAATTATAGTCTCAGTTGCCTGTTCTTAGCTGACAGGAGTGGCACCCGGTGTGGTCTTCTGTTGCTTTAGCCTATCCATCTCAAGGTTGGACGTGTTGTGCATTCAGAGATGCTCTTCTGCATACCTCTGTTGTAACGAGTGTTATTTGAGTTACTGTTGCCTTACTATCAGCCTGGCCATTCTCCTCTGACCTCTGGCATCAACAAGGCATTTGCACCCACAGAACTGCCGCTCACTGAATATTTTCTCTTTTTCTGACCATTCTCTGTAAACCCTAGAGATGGTTGTGCGTGAAAATCCCAGTAGATCAACGGTTTCTGAAATACTCAGACCAGCCCGTCTGGCACCAACACCCATGCCACATTCAAAGTCACTTAAATCACCTTTCTTTCCCATTCTGACCATGTCTACATGCCTAAATGAATTGAGTTGCTGCCATGTTATTGGCTGATTAGAAATGTGCGTTAATGAGCAGTTGGACAGGTGTACCTAATAAAGTGAGTATTTATAGATATTTCTAGAAATCTAAACTTGAATCTCCAAATTAGGTGAGATCTTATTAAGTTTTTAGCAAATGAACTCTTCAATGCACACTAAAAAACATGATTTATGACGATTAATATAAACAACATTATCTGTTTTTTGCAAAAGTCAAATGTACCAAGTCAGTCACTCTAAAATGAATTTTTAATGGTAAAGTGATACCACAATTCCACTGTCTCTTGTTTTATTAGCCTCTTGCTTGCTTGTCTTTCTTTCTTTCTCTCTTGTCTTTCTTTCTCATTATCTTTTCCTTCGGGCTCGTCTCATTTTCACCTTCCGGGCCGGATTAGAATGCTCCGGGGAACATTGTGGAGGTGATGAAGAACATGGTAACAGATCCACCCGTCTGAGTGCATGCCATCTTTCCGACTCAAGTATGTGTGCAACACAACATGCTATCACGGAAAAATACACCACAACCAAAAGCAAACCAATAAAACGTCATATCTCAGCCAATAATACAGACATTTCTGAGGGGGAAAAAAACTGTCACTAGTCATTATTGATTAAAAAGATCATCTGTGAGTTTGTGTTGCATCCCAGGGCGAGAGGCCCGGGGCTTAATGAACGTCAGACCTGCAGAGCTGATTGGCAGTCCTGTCTGAAGTCATCTCTAGTTCCCTTCATCATGTAGAGACTCTCTAAAAGAAATGAACTGCTTCATCCATTAGCAGAATCACTTTACCTAATTGCTTTTTGCACAGAATGAATGTGCAATAGATGGGGAGAGATGCTTCTCGTTCATTAAGAACAAATGTTCCATCTGGCCTGTGTCATTTTCCCTGTCTTTTTTCACCCGTAATGAAATGTCTAGGTTTCGTTTTTTTGCCAATATGTTGATACTTTATGTTTCCTAATGTTGAATCGACACTGAACCATTTGAAGAAACACCATATAGGGCTCAATAAGAGTCATAATGTGTGACGACTCAAACTTCTCACCCCTTAAATTTGATTACAATCCAAAGCTTTCGTCTATGGCTTTGGCTGCTACAGTTTAGCGGAGGATTTGTATAATAGCTGTCTTTCAGCTGTTTAACTGCTAAAATTAAATCATGTGCTCTCAATTGGTTCCTGGCACACATGCTTTTCTACCACAAACTAACTTTTCACAGTGTTTAATGGCTCGATCCCATGGGTAAACTAAACTCACAATACGACATCATGTCCTCCTCAGGGAACTCCTGGTAAAAGTCTTTGATTTATGATCTTTTAACAGTGACAATGACCAAAAAGTCATAACGTCCAAATGTCCACACCCATAATGCATTATGCCTCTTTACATTGTGATTTTGTGCCTGATCTTTCTTCCTCCTGTCTGTCTTGTTGTCTTTTCTGCTGTATACTACACTCTATTGTCTCTTTTCCCCCTATTGGTTTTTTTGCCTGTCAGGCCAGAACACAACTGCTCCCAAAGGACTCTCTGATTTGCGTCCCCATTGTGGCCCAGTGCATTGCATAGTCCCCAGATAAAGAAATGCGGCGGAAGGCTTGTGTTTCTGAAAGCAGACTCCACCATCATTGAAATGCCCCTGTCCACTCAATTATTTATCACACCTCGCCACTAGTGTGTGCATGCGTGCGCACATGTGCATACTTTATATCAGAGCATCTTCTTTCTATTTTGTTACATAAAAGCACTGCCTAAAAGTGTATCACTCTGAAAATATGTGTGCAAGCATGTGTGCATCTGTGAGAATGGGAAAAAGTGTAAGGCCAAGAGAGAGAGAGAGAGAGAGAGAGATGGATGAATGTACTGGAGGGGACTGGATCTGTTACTGACCCAGCTTCCTATGGTGGATATTCAAAGCCATTCAGTTTCTCCAGTAATTTATCTATTGCAGGTGGCTCAAAATGCTTACCAAGAGCTCCGTGCTGGAGATAATGGATAATGTTACAGCATGCAAGATTTACATTACAGAACTTAGTTGCTCAGTCAAGACAGCAAACTACAATTATGCAGCTTGTTTGTTAGCAGAGCACCAAGCCAGCGAATAAAAATCGTCTATGTCTGGCAGATTAATTTTGGCCTACTCAGCTGAAAAGACAGCTGCCGTATATTATTTCAGTGAGGTCATGCTCATGGGCGTGACTCAGTGTTCACCTGCTCCCCAGGCTAGTTTCCATAGATTTGACTATGTGTGCATAGTTTGCCATGCAGCTGCAATTTTGCATGCACATTATTTTCATGCATTGGTATGCTTGCATCTAAAACACTAATGGGGAGTAAGATTGATGGCACAACAGTGCAAATGTATGCTCAGACTACCAAAGTCAAGTTGTTCATCATATTATTCCTTTTTCATAAATTACATTTTCACTAAAATTTTACATTGAAACTGACATTTACATGCTTGAACTCAATACTACAGATTTGTATATCTGGTTGCCCAATAGGTATTAGAGGTACTTAATAGTTGTAATGAGGACTCACATCTGTTACACAAGATATCGCAGGAGATAGGAACAAATCTATTAATAGCTGAATCTTCTTAGAGGAATAGTGCCCTCAAAAGATCCCCATTTTTAATCATTCACTATATTTAATCATTCCCTATATGACTTGCTTCTTCAGTTTCTTCTTTTCCAAACAATGAAAGTCAATATGGTCAAACACTGCAGAACCATTTATCATAAAGACAAATAATAAAAACAATTGCATGAGGGTGAGTAATTTTTGGGAGAACTATCATTTAATGCCTTTCTAAAGATTGCATCCCCCACATTTTACAGCAGAAAAGTGAGGATATCAGAAGCACGTGGTACGCCATAACCAGCACCACTTACCCTGTCGAATGGAGACAAATCTGTTGTTGGCGGCCTGAAACACCACTTGCGGATGGCTTTCCTCAAGATCAAACAGCTCATCCTTGCCAGGTTTGGAGCATCGTCCAGAGCGCAGAGTTCCAGTGGGCCCCATGGGGGTCAAGTACTTCCCCTCACAGTCCTTGAAAGCCAATTTGCCTGATTTCAGTTCCAAGGTGTACCCTGTACCACGGCCATTTTCAGAGGACAGTTTCCCATCATTGCTCAGGAAGCGGCTGTCACTGGTCTTAAGACAATATTTGCCGTCCATGTACACAAGAGTTAGAAGTGCATCAACACCCCATGGGATGTTGCAGTCTACCGCAATCTCTCCCTCTGGAGATGCCAAGTGGGCATAGCGTTTGCGGGCCACACTAAGCAGATTAGCTTGTGGGTGTAGAGCTAGGTGCATGGCCCATAGTTCTGCCTCGCCAATGGTCTGAGCAAAGCATGACAAGTAGTCTTCTGAACCTCCGAAGAAGCGCAGATATGGCTCGGACTGCAGGGCCCAGCGCCCATCTGACTGTGCCACAATCAGAAAGCGGCAGTCATTCTCTTTAGTCTCTGCCTCACAGCTTACCTTGCCATCTTTGTCAGAGGCCAGATAGCGCCCCAGGTGACTACGAAGGTAAACCACCTGACCATCCTGATCGTCTTGCTCCAGAGTCCAGATCTGCTTCTTCTTGAGGCTTGGAGCTGAAGCATTTACCTTGAAGCCGAAGGCCTCCGCCGTTAGGTAGCGATTCTCATGATTAATAAGCCCGAATTGTAGCTTAAGGGCTTTGCTGCCATTGGAGGGCATCCTGGCTTACAACCCACAAGCCAGAGAGTGTTGAAGTCCAGAGAAAAAGCTGAACAGCCAGCAGACTTACAAAGCAGGTTCCTTTATGCGACTTGATTAATTGGACAAGTAAATTAAAGTCTACTACACTAGACTTATTAGTGTAGCCTACTCTTTTCAGAAATAGGCCTTAACTGCATATACGTTCCTCTTTTAGTTTTGTTCCTGGTCCTTGGCCTCTCCGCTCAGTAAAAACAACGTCTTGCTCCCCGGAGAGTTTGCAGAGGCTCTGGAGATTTTTTCCCTGTGTTTCCTAATCAGATCAGATTATAATCAGGAGGACTCAACACCTCAATCCAGAGAGCCGCTGACGTCACCCTGATCCCAATGGTTAGTTTTCCTCTGTGCCTCTTTCACCCGCTTTCTCTGTCTCATTCCCTTTCCTTCTCAATTTACCTGCGTTTTTCTGTCTCTTGTCCTCTCCAGTGGCTGCCTTGGGGATTGTGGGATTACTGATCTCTTAAAGAGATGCTGCTCAAGACTGAGTCACACTGTTGTACTTCTTCTTGAAGCCTTACTCATCTCAGTCCTTCAGTTTGACATCTGATTAGTTTGTCTCCTCCTCGTCCTCTTCTAAGTTTACTTCAGTCACATCCTCAGAACTTGTGTATCCCTTAAACAGACACCTTGTTTTACTCCGAGATCTTGGGAAACAGCAGCATGTCAATGCACAAGGTGCCCACTAAGATGCCAAGTCAGCATGTGCCATATTAACGCTCCTTGAAGTACAGTGCAGCTTTTCGGGTGTACTTTGACACCTTTTCTACCTCCCTTTCACCTGTTGTTCTAGCCTCTTATGTTTCTTTTTATGGATATTTTCTCCTGTCTCGATATATATTGGATGTATTCTTACACTAGAGACCCTTTATGAAGGCCCAGTAATCCACCCGTTGTATAGTGCTCCTGCCTTTGTGCTTCTCCCCAGTCTCTAACTCTTTGCTGATGGCGCTTTGACACAAAGCTGGGTAACCAGAGCCCTCCCCCAGCACCAGTGGTAGTGGCCTGAGAGGGGGATCAGTTTTCCAGTGCACACTCAGGATACAGTTACACGACTTCTCTGATTCCGAGCTCGATGGGTCATCTTTATTACGGCAATGTACGCATGGGTGTGAGTGCACTTGGAGGTAGCAAACAGATGCTTATTCAAAGATGCATGACATGTAGCTACTGAAGGCCAATTTACTGTGACTGAACACATCTCTCTTCCTCATTGCCAGTCACATAAGTTGTTTGCTTAGAATTTGATTTGCAGTGTTGCCTCATGTTTGTGTAATGCTACACATATTGTCGATCTATTTCAAATCCCAAGCATGTTTGTTTGAAAAACAGCCTCCTCCACAGGCCCCTAATCTGCCTTTCAATGATCCAACTCTTTTATTAGACCAATCTAATCCACAGCAGCCCCAAACCCCTCCTCCTCTCCTTGGGCGCGTCTTGGACACAGAACCTTCCATCTGTCGGGGACTGACCGTGTGTGGGACGGGTAAGCCTGAACCACACACACATACTGAATACACACTCCTCTAAGCACAGAAACAATAACACGTTCGTTAACATTCGTTATTGGCTTTGGCAGATCTATACTTTGTTTACATTTGTTCAGGATCCTCTAAGGAGATATGTTAACCTTAGACATGCACTGTGGCCCTTACATTTACACTTATGCTGAACTAAATTAAACTTTAGCTCTGAAAACTGGACTGACACAGTTTCAATTTCAATTTATTAGAACTTCTATGTTAAGCTGCTTTGACACAATCTACATTGTAAAAGTGCAATAGAAATAAAGATTAACTGAATTATGACAATGTAAAACAATGTACACACATTGGCCCAGTTTCACAAACAGGGCTTAGATTCAGGACTAGGCCTTAGTTAAATTAGGCTATTTAAGCCACATTTATAAAAATGGCCTTAGAAAAATATATTACTGGTGTGCACCTGGAGAAAAAAATGACACTGATGTGTTTTAAGACATCTCACTGCAAGTTATTTTGAGTTGAGACAGCTCAATCTTGACTAGCCTTAAACCTTGTTTGTGAAACCGGGGGATTATGTTTTAAATGCTACAATAGTAGCTTTGGATATCACAGCAAAATCCAGACATAAAATCATTGTATTTCAGTATAGCTGATCTTCTAATTGTTAAATAATTAAACAAAATAAATGATGCCTTTGAGGAAAGTCAAAATAAAGACAAAATTAAATTCAAACGTAACCAGTGGTGGAAAGATTATTAGAAAATAATTCATTCATTCATTTTCTTTTCGGCTTAGTCCCTTTATTATTCCGGGGTCGCCACAGTGGAATGAACCGCCAACTTATTCAGCACATGTTTTACGCAGCGGATGCCCTTCCAGCTGCAACCCATGTCTGGGAAACACACACTCATTCACACTCATACACTACCGACAATTTAGCCTACCCAATCCACCTGTACCACATGTCTTTGCAGTGTGGGGGAAACCGGAGCACCCGGAGGAAACCCACGCGAACGCAGGGAGAGCATGCAAACTCCACACTGAAACACCAACTGACCCAGCCGAGGCTCGAACCAGCGACCTTTCTTGCTGTAAGGCGACAGCACTACCTACTGCGCCACTGCATCGACTACTATAAAATCATACTTAAATAAAAGTACCATTACTTGCCTACAAAAAGTTACTTAGTAAGTAAAAAGTACTTGAGAGTAGTGATTAGTGAGTATTACGCTGTAAAATGCTGATGCATTACCATGTAATTTATGGATGTGTGTAAACGTAACATTCTGTAGTGCATTCAGTTATTGCCCCGCAGGCACACAACGTCATAAGACGTTAATATTAGGTTAGATTTAAGTTGTGATGTCAGGTGACCAAAATTCAATGTCAAGGAGAATGTTATTTGATGTCCAATAATGACGTCAAATGACGTTTATATTTCGTTGATTTTAGGTTGTGTTTGAAAGTGACCAAAATCCAACGTTGGGTACAACGTCAATCTGACGTCATGTTGACGTCTTGTGCCTGCTGGGTGTTTAAGGCAATTTCGATCATCATACAGTAAACATCTGTCATCTTCTCATCAGTCACATGCTAAACATGTCTCTGTGTCATTGCGTGTAAAAATTTTGGACACTTTAAATGCTTCCCAAGTTTGCTGCATTTATAAATCGCCCACGTCTTGAGGTAGTTCATTATGAGGCGATTTACCTTCTGTGTGCGATTTGATTGAACAGGAATCACAGGACTGATTTTTCTAATCCTCATAGACAAGAAAAAATAAAGTAGTGACTGCAGGTTGAAGGTAAATAGTGGAGTAAAAGTACTGATACTCTAAAAACATACTCAAGGGAAAGTAAAAGTACATGTTTTTAAAACTACTTAGTAAATTACAATTCCTGAGAAAAGCTACTTAATTACAGTAGCTTGAATATTTGCAATGTGTTACTTTACACCACTGAACGTAACACACCATTTATTTCAGAATAAAATATGAATTAACAAACAAAACAACTGTTTCTATATTATTACAAATCAGTAATGCTGGGAAGCATCTTTGACCTTGTTGGTCATAATCACATCTCTCTTCACTTAGGTTTTTTCAATGGGCAGAGACCTTGTCAATAGCAGGTAATCCCCTCAACAGCCTGACTGACAGTTTGGAGCTTTGCTCTTTCAAAGAGAAAAGCTATCGTGACCTGTGAGCCAGGTTAATTCTCGTGACTGCAAATGCAGTGGCGCAGAAGCTCCATTACATCATCAGCCATATCATTTTCCGAATGTCTGAATGAATACATGAACTATGGCTGTTTTCATATTTGCAGTTACTTTAATATATGGCTAAAGAAACATACAAATCAATGTTAAACAATATTCCTTGCATGGTAAGTTGGTGCTCCAGTGTACCTATCCATAGAAAACTTTTTGCATGAAAAGAAAGTACTGGACTGTGCCACCAGAGGGAGGCAAAGTAGCATAAATTTACCAGAAATTGTGGAAATACCATGAGGAAAGTTTGCCATTGTAAGGTTTTGCATAGTTGAAAAACTGTACAAAAGCACGCACATCCCTCTTAACTGGGTGCTCAGCCAAAAACTCAACAGGTGCAAAATTATAAATTCAACCAAGGCGGCAACACCAAAGCTCCAAAAATACAAATTTATTTAATTAAAAAGGCTGACACAAAGCGTGTAACGTTTGTCATCAGACAGTCGAAACGTTACACTCTTTGTGTCAGCCTTTTTAATCTAATAAATTTGTATTTTTGGAGCTTTGGTGTTGCCGCCTTGGTTGAATTTATAAGGTTTTGCATAGTTACCTGAAATATTTCACACTAATATCTGGTTGTCCTTCCTGCAAGGTCCCTGGGGTCAATATAATCCTATAAAATATGAACCACAGTAAGTACAATATAGACAGAAAAATGCAACATATTTTGCATTTTGGGAAGTCATGGTAGAAATGAGAACAGGAAGTAAATAACATATTAAAGATAAATCACACATACACGTGAACTGTCAAGTTACTAATCCCTGAAGTCATTGTCTGGATCCGTTTATGTCATTTCTACATTTAATTACTGCAAGATTTGTTTGACGTTATTATAATTCCATCCCCCAGTCTCCCTTCCAAAACATCTACCCTAAGCAAAACAACACCATTACCGCCTCTTTTATTTTTGTTGGTATTCAGCTCACAAGTGTATTCCCGTGGTCCATTACCTAAGTCAGGCATGACTCTATGCAGCACAGTATTGTACGTGTCCATGCATGAGTGTGTGCATGAGTGTGCTTACGTGTGTGTAATGTGTCTGGTGCGGTGGTACCTCTTGATAGGCAAGCAGATGTTTTTGGGAGGCCAGCGCTGCCAGGTTGAGTCTGAAATGGTTCTTTAGAGACCATTACCCAGCTCCTCTGATGGCAGTCAAATAGCTATCATTACTACGCAGCCTGGGGAGGGAGTGCGATTGTCAGGAAGAGAGAGAGAGAGAGAAAGAGAGACAGAAAAGGAGGGTGGTAGAAGGAGGAGGGGGGAAAAAAGCTTGAGTTTAAAAATGAACATTTCAGAGTTAACAGCCCCCCAGCTTTTTCTACCCTATTAACTGCAATGCTGCTATTCCCCTGCTCGGTCGGGAGCAACCCTGCCATCCCCACTACCACCAATATATGTAACACTCCTCTTTCTTGCTCTCCTTCTTCACTCTACCCGGCCTCTTCATCATCCCTTTCATTTTTATCCCGTCTCCCGCACTCCCCTCAACCTGTGATCTTTTCTTCCCCTTCTTCTCTGCTGCTCGTCACCCTTTCTGCACCCCATACTCATTTTTTTCCCACCCTCATCTCCTCAATTGTGAATTCTGCGCCCTTTGGTTTCGTAAACTTGTTATATCCTTTCATTAAAACAACAATATTTTATTTTAGTGAAGATGTAACCATCCCTTTTTATGTACTTGGCTGAAATGAGGTATTTTTCGCATTGGAATCATTACAATTGACAAGAGAAGTACTTTTATTTGTTTTCGACCTCGCATTAAGCTCTTTTGCTTACATTTTTCTCTTGCATAATTCACTTTGGATTAAGGATGTGTTTACACTTGGTGAGTCTGATTTGATTAAATGGATATCTGGTGCACTAGTTCTGTTAGCGGAGCTCGTTTGTGTGAATGCACCAATAAAGCAGGCAGAAAGCACTGAATAGGTTTGCTTCCAAACAAACTCTAAGCGAGTTTAATATAATTCAGGGGTGCCCAAACTTGATTGAGGGCCAAACTTGATTAAAGGTCATGGGCTGAAGGTAAATATACCAAACTGCACTGTAAAAAATGCAGGGTTCCACATAATTCATTCAGGTTGTCCCAAACCAAATCGATTAAGTTAACACATTTAAGTGGATTAAACATAAGACAATTAAATTGGCCCAAAAAAAAAATCTCACAAATGCTTTAAGCTCATTTTGCATTAGTAACAAGCAGCAAAATATTTTTTTGTTAAGTGTTTATAACATTAATGTAGCCATGGGTATTTTCTTAATTTATTTCATATTATTAATAAATAGATTTAATTATATTAGATAATGCAACAGAATTTTATTTTACATTTTATAATGAACTTATTATAATAAAAACAGTATTCCTTATCTAACACAATGGAGATCAATGCCGTGTGTTTCCTCCGGGTGCTCCGGTTTCCCCCACAGTCCAAAAACCTGGGCTACATGTAAATTGAATAAGCTAAATTGGCCGTAGTGTACAGTATGTGAGTTTGTGCAAGAGTGTGTGGGTGTTTCCCAGTGTTGGGTTGCAGCTGGAAGGGCATCTGCTGCGTAAAACATGTGCTGGATAAGTTGGCGGTTCATTCCACTGTGGCGACCCCTGATTAATAGAGGGACTAAGCCAAAAAGAAAATGATTGAATGAATGAAATCAATGCCAAATAAAGCTGCACCTGCCTCTGCTGATGTCTACTGCATTGTCTTCTATCCATCAGTGACAGTGTGTTTATTAAATATGATTCATTTACAACATTTAGTTGAAACATTTAATTTCAGTTTGCTGCTTTGTAGCTGGTGTCATGGTGGCGCAGTGGCTAGCACGATCGCCTTACAACAAGAAGGTCGCTGGTTCGAGCCAGTATGTTCGCATGGGTTTCCTCCGGGTGCTCCGGTTTCCCCCACAGTCCAAAGACATGCGCTATAGGTGAATTAAAGTAGCTAAATTGGAGGTAGTGTATGTGTGTGAAAGAGTGTGTATGGGTGTTTCCCAGTGTTGGGTTGTGGCTGGAAGGGCATCTACTGCATAAAACATATGCTGGAAAAGTTGGCGGTTCATTCCGTTGTGGCAACCCCAGATTATTAAAGAGACTACGCCGAAAAGAAAATAAATGAATGAATGTTTTGTAGCTCAACAATAAAACAAACTACCAAAAAAAGCTACCTCTCTTCCAAGACTGGATGGCGGGCCAGATAAAAGGCTACCTAGGGCCAACTTTGGCCTGTGGGCTTAGTTTGGGGATCTTTGATGTAAACCAAAGGCATCTAAACGAACCAAAAAACAGGACATAAAATGCAACAATAAAAAGATTCGGTGTGTGTGTGTGACTGAGAAATCCCCGTCTCTGTTTTGTCTCCTTTTACGCATTTTAGATGTTTTTCATGGGTTCTCAACTGATATAAATACCATCACATGTAGGCGCATACAATGAGAGCGTTCAGCTCAGCACACATCACTTTGATTGTTGGGTTTTGTCACAAATTCTCTGTAATGTTTTTGTACCCCTAGGTTCAGTCTTAGTGTGAATTCTAAACGCGAATCAGAACTCAATGAACAATTGTAATTTTTGGTGCAAACCAAGGGAACCGAACTGCACATGTGAACCATAGGAAATTTAGCCTGAGTCATCTAAAAAAGATGCAGAATTTGAGAGCAAATGAGCAGATGCCACCAGAGCTTTACAGTAGAGCTGTGGTAGCCATGCGGCTGTGGGTGACCTCCTCGTCCACCACGCAGTAGCTAAATTGTATGTCCGCTGCATAATTCATGAGGGGTAAACTGAAAAAGCACCTTCCATTGAATGCAGTCCTTATTCTGACCCTTTTTTTTTTTTACATTTTATAATGAACTTATTATAATAAAAACATAATTCCTTTTTTAACACAATGGAGATCAGTGCCGAATACACTAGTAAAGCTGCACCTGCCTCTGCTGATGTCTCCTGCATTGTATATCCATCAGTGACAGTGTATTTTTTTTTTTTTTTTTTTGATTTATTTACAACATTTAGTTGAAAGATTTAATTTCTGTTTGCTGTTTTGTAGCTCAGCAATAAAACAAATCACCAAAAAAAAAAAGCTACCTCTCTTCCAAGACTGGATGGCAGGCCAAATTAAAGATTACCAAGGGCCAACTTTAGCCCGTAGGCTCTAGTTTGGGCATCTCTGATGTAAACCAAAGGCATCTGAACGAACCAAAAAACAGGACATGAAATGCAACAATAAAAAGATTAGATCTTCTTCGGTGTGGGTGACTGAGAAATCCCCGTCTCTGTTTTGTCTCCTTTTACGCATTTTAGATGTTTTTCATGGGTTCTCAACTGATATAAATACCATCACATGTAGGCGCATACAATGAGAGCGTTCAGCTCAGCACACATCACTTTGGTTGTTCGGTTCTGTCACAAATTCTCTGTAATGTTTTTGTACGCCTAGGATCAGTCTTAGTGTGAATTCTAAACGCGAATCAGAACTTAATGCAAACCAAGGGAACCGAACTGCACATGTGAAGGAAATTTAGCCTGAGTCATCTGAAAAAAAGATGAAAAATTTGAGAGCAAATGAGCAGATGCCACCAGAGCTTTACTGTACAGCTGTGGTAGCCATGCGGCTGTGGGTGACCTCCTCGTCCACCACGCAGTAGCTAAATTGTATGTCCGCTGCATAATTCATGAGGGGTAAACTGAAAAAGCACCTTCCATTGACTGCAGCCCTTCCTCTGACCTCTAGGTGTCACTATTGCTTTGCACGTTGACTTGTAGGGCTGACCAAAGTCCCTTCTTAAGAAAATAAGAGATTAATGCTCGGTTTGTCAGACCTGGTGCCTCTGTGACTGTGAGCATGATGGGATTATACTCACTTGACTATTTTTAATCTTTGTTTTATAGCCTCCCTCTGCAAACGGGACCTTCCAGTCAAAGAAAGGTGTGAAACAGGAGTCAAGCAGTTGATCAACAATTAAAGGCACACTAAGTTTTATATGTAAAGAATTAAAAAGCACCTTTGGGAAATGACGTTAAAAAGACATGCAGCCACCTAAGAAGACTTCAGTCATATCAGTCATCCACATTGTGTTTGTTGCTTCATAATGGCCGCCATCATACTGCGTCATGGCTACTACTACTAATGCTATTGTGTTTACTCAAAATAGTGCTTTCATCCACTTTATTAAACATAAGCATTAAAACATACACAACAAAACATGAATTGCAAGTGAACTTCATGCATCCAGGCCAATAGGTGTCACTATAAAACATTCAAACAACGTAGACAATTAAGTAAAATGCTTAATTTTTGTTTACAATGTTAAATAAACAAACGACAGAGCCCACTTTTAAAACTCATCACTGTAGGCTACACATTTTTATCCGCCTTTTGGAATGAGCGGTCATTTTCCCACGACTCTGCTGAATTTATAGTCAAAACGCGAGGGAGGTTTGGCGCTAAACATTACCCTCAACAATTTGGTCTGTTGCCTTATTATTACAACCTAGAATAGACCTATGCTTCCCCCTCAATAGTGAGGTATTTTTAGATCTCACATCCGTCTATTCAATCAGACAGTTTATTTAAGAACATTTCATTTTGCGCGTGGGCTAATCGACACATCCGTATCAACAGGACCCATGTAAATTTCATCCTAATGTAATCAAGCTAATGGTTTATGGCCTAATGGATGCAGATTATAAAAGGAGGATGGATGTTTTATATACAATTTGCACCGAAACTTCGGGCCATTTATTTTGCTGACATGAAAATGCTTCCCAAAAAGAGACTTGGATGAGGAATGCTTCATGAGGCAGTCACAGCGAAAACGTGTGGCAGGAATGAGTTAACAACGGAGATGAATAAAGAACTGTATGAAACTGCCAGCCAATCCGCGTTGAGATTAACACTTCGGACGGAGATGATTGGCTAGAGCGGATTGAATGCATGTTCGTTGATAAGTACAAGATTCTTGGCCCACGTGGGTCGTGTTTTCATCGAGGCACAGCCATTGGCTGAAAGGACATCGCGAAGCCCCTCCCTCGCTCCCTTATTGGTACAGCTCTCCTCTTCCTCTCTTGTTCTCAGTCTGCGGAAATACCCCTGCGCGAGTTGGGAATCAGCGCGAGCGCCTTCGGCTCGTCGCTTCGCATCTATCAGGGAGCGCGTGAAACTAACACGGTTCTGACATTTGCTGCTGCACCTCTTAACAACCTTAATATGATTTCCTTTAAAAACATGATTATTAGATATGATATTTAACTCTATCTTTTCCGCCTCAGCCTGTCTGGAAACACAACACCATACGTGTAGCCCGGGGTGTTTTATTTCATCCTGCTTGTGCTGCAAGGAATTACTGGAGTCAGATTCTGTTTCTCTCAAGCGTCCCGTTCATTCTCGGCCAGTTATAGGTTTTCGCTGGCGATATACAAATTAGATGGGACATTATAGATGAATGCATCAAATAGACGTGCGTCTGCAAATGCACGCTGTCCATATAAAGCAGCCTGATCAGATCACAAGCAGAAAAGTGCACAAGTGTGTTTACGCATGGATTACTTCATGCATTTTTTTACTGATTGCATAGCCAATGTAAACGATGCATTTGAGAGTGATGGCAGTCTGTTCGGTGATCAATCTGAAACACAAATCAGCCAAGTGTAAATGCATCAAGCTCAGACAAAGAGGGTCACTTATAATACCTGGAGATATTCCCATGCATCTCAATGGCACTTGCTTGGCTGGCATGCACGATTCTTATTGGCTGTGGCTGAAAATTGCTTACGGCTTGAGTATGTACTTTTTCTGATTACCTCTGAAGACTGGACGCATGTAGTATGAAAATGATCTGGATGCACTGCATTTTCCATGTTGTGTTATCACATGATCTATGAGAGTCAGTTATGTCACTTCACTGCCATTCACAAATCCTCTGCTGTGGCCTCATGGCGTCCATTATATGCACCGGAATAAATAAGTTATCCAAATACTTTGACCTCAAACACATTTTGTAGCATTTTGTTCTTGCATACTAAACAGAAGGGTGGTAGGCGATTTTTGGAGCAGCCATGGTAAAAATTGTACGCATCCAATCACCTGAACTTGCCATGTAAACTAATGAATACAAAGTGGCTGGAAAAATGTCAAGACAACACTGATTGATTAGTTGGTGACACTGTCTAAAAGCAAGCAAAGAAAATGCTATTTCACTATATTTTACCATTAGAATAATCATTCTAAAAAGGTTTGAGGGGTGACACGGTGGCTCAGTGGTTAGCACTGTCACCTCACAACAAGAACTGGTTCGAGTCCCAACTGGGCCAGTAAGCATTTCTGTGTGGAGTTTGCTTGTTCTCCCCATGTTCGCGTGGGTTTCCTCCAGGTGCTCTAGTTTCCCCAACAGTCCAAAGACATGCGCTATAGGTGAATTGGATAAACTAAATAGGCTGTAGAGTATATGAATGTGTATGGGTGTTTCCCAGTGTTGGGTTTCAGCTGGAATGGCATCCGCTGTGTAAAACATATGCTGGATAAGTTGGCGGTTCATTCCGCTGTGGCGACCCCAGAATAATAAAGGGACTAAGCCGAAGGAAAATTAATGAATATTTGGATTGATTAAACTCTTATCCTAATGCTTTGTTAGTGCTTTCATTTGAATAAGTGTAAATGGTCAGGACTGATGCTTAATGCACACTAAACACATGGACAGAGACCTCATGGTGCAGTTTAACTGAAATATGAACACAACAGAGACATCTACACTATAACAGGACATGAGGTCAAAAGATGTACCCATAAAAGGGAAAGAATGCTCAGGCATACCTGCCTTTTCTGCCCATATGATGTGTTTGGTCCGGATCATAAAAGAAAATTATACATTTAGTGCTGGTTTGCCTAGTGTTCACACACACACACACAAAACAGGTTTATAATGTATATATTTGCAGAGGAACTTAAAGAATGATCACATGACAACATGTGACAGGAATTTCTGCTGCTGTTTTGATTCCTTTGCACATTTTATAAGCTCTTAAGCATGAGTTCTCAACTGATTCTTCTAATGAAGTTTTATTTAACTCTCAATAAGATAGTGAGAACACTAAGCAAACCACAACTATACAACTTTTTTTTAGGTCTAGCAAACAAAAAAAAAAACTAAACCATCCTGGACTTATTTGCCATGTTCATTTTGGAAAGATGTAAACAGGTTTTCCTTTGCACCTTAGCATTATAGTGTAGCTGACAATATTTTATTTACGGTGATGGTGAAATACATGGCTGAAGGTCCACTGGCTATGTTTGCTGTGAGGATCATTCTCTTTTTCTTACTAGTGTCCGCTGAGTATTAGGCTTTCCATCATGTCCACCAAGTGTTAAGGGACCTTACTGCAAAATTAGAGAACTTGATTATATCTCTGTCACAATTGTTTTTTTCCCATAGTGATAAACTTCCGGTGAACAATTAATGTGACTTTTTTCAATTTTATAAGGTCCCTTTTACAGCATCAATGTTGTAATGTAATTAAAATACAATCAGTTAAATAGACTTCAGTGTTCATTTAGTTGTTCAAGCGTAAAACGAGACGAAAAGCTGTTTACACACATGCACCCTTCAGGATCAGCAGGCTAGCACAGAAACTCTATTGAATATTCCGGGGTAAAATAAATGTTTATATTTTAAAGACATGGTGAGGGAAAATGTAATTTAATGCAGTGCTTCTTGTACATTCGGAGACCCACTTTATATTGTATATCAATCAGGCAGTGAAGATCATTGATTTTTAAAGAAAACAGACCTTAAACGCGCCGACTTTGTAACGGCAAACAGTTCACCAGAAGCGTTTGACCCAGGTTACTGCACAATTAAAAGTCCTTCCGCATACTTCTGCATTTACCCTATTTACATATAAACCAATTTCTCAGTTTAACCACTAGTAAATATGCTATGGCGAACAGGATGTGAGTATTTACTTAACTACTTGAGTACATTATTAGGTACGTGTACTTCAGAGTACACTGTAAAAAAAAAGATGACAAAAAATCAAAACAACAAATATTTTTGTTGCTTAGTGAAGTTTATTTATAAACTAATTTCGAGAGGAGCACGCGCTTATGATTGATAGCAGCTGGTCCTCATTAGCTAATGCAGGATTCACCAATCAGACAATTCCTAAATCACTATAAATAACCAGAGTATCTTACCTTAGCCATCTTCGTCTTGAAGAATCGCCCCTTCCACCCCTACTCCTCCCATTTCCTTGCAAGGGCAACACGGAGGCCTAATGGTTAGCATCATTGAATTTCATATCGAGAATTACTAATAAAATTAAACAACAACTGTCCATTTAGTTTAATTTCAAAACGTCCAAATCGAGTATCTTCAGTCTATAGCGATCGATGATTGGCTCCTGTACTAGAAGGAGGGCTTTATTCGCCATATAGTGATCGATGATTGGCTCCTGTACTAGAAGGAGGGCTTTATTCGCCATATAGTGATCGATGATTGGCTCCTGTACTAATAGGAGGGCTTTATTCGCCATATAGTGATTGATGATTGGCTCCTGTACATGAAGGAGGGCTTTATTCGTCATATAGTGATCGATGATTGGCTTCTGTACTCGAAGGAGGGCTTTAATCGCCATATAGTGATCGATGATTGGCTCCTGTACTAGTAAGCGGGGCTTTATTCACCATATAGGGATTGATGATTGGCTTCTGTACTAGAAGGAGGGCTTTATTCGCCATATAGTGATCGATGATTGGCTCCTGTACTAGTAAGCGGGGCTTTATTCACCATATAGGGATTGATGATTGGCTTCTGTACTAGAAGGAGGGCTGTAATCGCCATATAGTGATCGATGATTGGCTCCTGTACTAGAAGGAGGGCTTTATTCGCCATATAGTGATTGATAATTGGCTCCTGTACTAGTAAGCGGGGCTTTATTCGCCATATAGTGATCGATGATTGGCTCCTGTACTAGAAGGAGGGCTTGTTCGCCATATAGTGATCCATGATTGGCTTCTGTACTAGAAGGAGGGCTTTATTCGCCATATAGTGATCCATGATTGGCTTCTGTACTAGAAGGAGGGCTTTATTTGCCATATAGTGATCGATGATTGGCTCCTGTACTAGAAGGAGGGCTTTATTCGCCATATAGTGATTGATGATTGGCTCCTGTACTAGAAGGAGGGCTTTATCCGCCATATAGTGATCGATGATTGGCTCCTGTACATGAAGGAGGGCTTTATTCGCCATATAGTGATCGATGATTGGCTCCTGTACTAGAAGAAGGGGTTTATTCGCCATATAGTGATTGATGATTGGCTCTTGTACTAGTAAGCGGGGCTTTATTCGCCATATAGTGATCGATGATTGGCTCCTAGTAAGCGGGGCTTTATTCGCCATATTGACCGTTACAATTTTCCCTATTCAAAAAGATACGAGTGAAATGTCTTGTGTATTCTATAGTCTTTGTTAATAGTAGGGTTAGTCCAAAAATGAAAAACATTACTCAGTTTTTTCTCCCTTGAGCGGTTCCATACATCTTTTAGTTTCTCCTTTCTGTTGAACACAAAAGATGTTATGTTGAAAAATGTTAGAAACCATTAACCATCGACTTCCATAGTAGAAAAAACAAATGCTGCGGAAGTCCATGGTTACGTTTCCAGCATTTTTCAAAAATATCTTCCTTTGTGAAACTCAAAGACATTCGTGACAAGGGTCAGTAAATGATGGCAGAATGTTCAGTTTTGTGTGAACTAACCCTTTAATAATTTTACTTGTGTGATATTTTATTAGGACATCAGTACTTTTATTCATATGAATGCATGTAAAATGAGATATTTTTACGATTCATCATAGTCAAACGTCCCAAGTTATATTCATTTTCACTCAGACGCCTGATCCTGTGGTGAGAATGCATGCACATTGGTGTAATTTACATTTAAACACATCCATTAAGAGATGCACATGACTTAAGATGCTTGGCCTGCCTCATTCTGACTGCCACACACACACATAAACACATACACAGTCTTTGCCCATGCATTATCCATATCCTGGCTCAGACACTCTCATCACACACACACACACACACACACACTCCCAGATGCTGCCCTGCTGTGATGCCTGAAGCTAAGCAAGCCAGCAAGATTAATAACGACCCCTGCCTCCCGAAAGGCAGGGCAAAAAATACACTGTTTGCAGAGGGTCGAGAAGGAGAGCGAGAGAGAGAACCAGGGAGAGAGAGAGACTCTTTTTGTTGGCAGGTTAGTGCCATTCACTACCTCTAACACTCACAGACCCTCCCCCTGGGGCCGCCGACATGGATTAATGTGTTTAGTACAATTATTTCATTTATTACTGTCTGGGGCTTTTTTTCAGATAAGAACATTTTTCAGGTTGCTAACCATTATTACCTCTAGGACTTGCCAAAGCGTAGGGGCTCGCGGTCAGAAGCTCCTCTCTTTTGTTAATGCTTCTGCTAGCATCTGTTTCACAGCTTCGCTACAAGATTGAGAGCAACAGACCTCCATCTTTCTTTTTTTTCCACAGTAATTATTTTTATTATTCACATTACTCCAGTTTCCGCGCTTGGTAAATGTTGTATGTAATTCTTGGGACGTTCTGTTTTGTCTGACAAACTCGTTGCATGCTTCTTCCTCTTTTCTTTGGCATTGGAGTGTAGATTATGGTTATGTGGAGCAGCTGTATTACTGCAGGATCCTCAGCAGGTAGTCCTATAGTGCTCACCGAACGCCTGCCACTCTGAATGATGATACCTGCTTCTGAGGGTGGCACAGTGCTTAATCTATCACCCTATCTAGTCTGCGCTAGCAAATGTTCTTCTCCTCCTCCCGGGCCTGTTTGTGTGGGTTTTCTGCCTCAAACCATTTCTGCTATTTGGCCCTTGTTCTGCTTATTGTACACTGGAAATTTAAGTGTCCTTAATATTAATTTAAATGTATTCAAGCGAAAAGTTGACTATCAAAAGCGGTCTGTGGAGGTCTCTGGCCTCTACCCTTCCCCCTTCATCAACATTTCCCCTTCATCTTGGTTTCTACACTGTAAAAAATGCAGGGTTGCACACAATTCATTCATGTTGTCCCAACACAAATCGATTAATTTAACTTAACAAATTTAAATGCGTTGAACAAAAACAATTCATCTAAAGAAATTGTGTTGTTTCAGCTCATTTGAAATAAGTAGTTTGAACAAGCAACAACCAGTGGTGGAATGAGTACTGCAAAATCATACTCAAGTAAAAGTACCATTACTTGCCCAAAAATGTGATGCAAGTAGAGTAAAAGTGTGTTGTAGATATTACTCAAAATATGAGTAAAAATAGACCTTTCAAAAGTACTCAAGAGTAGTGAGTATTACGCTGTGAAAAGTTGATGCGTTTACATGTAGTTTGTGCAGGGATGTGTAAACGTAACATTCTGTAGTGCATTTAGTGATCTTCCTATATTCGTTTGTTTCTTCCAACCTTCCATTGTTTGTTCTGTCCTTCATTCATTCATTCGTTCGTTCATATTTTTGTTCTTTCCTTCATTAGGTCCTTTGTTCATTAATTTGTTCGTTTCTTCCTTAGTTTGTTCAGTCTTTCCTTGAATCCTTCCTTCATTTATTTGGTCCTTCCTTCATTCCTCCCTTTGTTTGTTCACTCATTCATTAGGTCCTTTGTTCATTCATTCATTCATTCGATTGATTCTTTCTTCCTTCCATCCTTAGTTTGTTCAGTCCTTCCTTGATTCCTTCCTTCATTTATTTGGTATTTCCTTCAGTAGTTCGGTCCTTCCTTCATTCATTCGTTCGTTCATTCATATTTTTGTTCCTCTCTTCATTAGGTCCTTTGCTCATTCATTCATTCCTTTTTTAGTTTGTTCCATCCTTCCTTGAATCTTCCTTCATTGATTTGGTCCTTCCTTCAGTAGTTCGGTCCTTCCTTCATTTGGTCCTTTGTTCATTCATTCATTTGTTCGTTTGTTCCTTCCTTTCTTCCTTAGTTTGTTCAGTCTTTCCTTGAATCCTTCCTTCGTTTATTTGTTCCTTCCTTCATTCGTTCATTCATTAATTTTTTTGTTCCTTCCTTCATTGGTTCATTCATTCATTCATTCGTTCCTTCCTTAGTTTGTACAGTCCTTCCTTGAATCCTTCCTTCATTTATTTGGTCATTCCTTCATTCCTCCCTTCGTTTGTTCACTCATTCATTAGGTCCTTTGTTCATTCATTCATTCGTTTGATTCTTTCTTCCTTCCTTCCTTATTTTGTTCAGTCTTTCCTTGAATCCTTCCTTCATTTATTTGGTCCTTCCTTCGTTCCTCCCTTCATTCGTTCACTCGTTCATTCATTCGTTTGTTCCTTCCTTAGTTTGTTCAGTCCTTTCTTGAATCCTTCCTTCATTTATTTGGTCTATCCTTCGTTTCTCCCTTCATTCGTTGACTCATTCATTTGTTAATATTTTTGCTCTTTCCTTTATAAAGTCCTTTGTTTATTCATTCATTCGTTTGTTCCGTCTTTAGTTTGTTCTGTCCTTGAATCCTTCCTTCATTTATTTGTTCCTTCCTTCATTCGTTCAATTATTCATATTTTTGTTCCTTCCTTCATTGGGTCCTTTGTTCATTCATTCATTCATTCGTTTATGCGTTCATTTATTCATTCATTCGTTCCTTCCTTAGTTTGTACAGTCCTTTCCTTGAATCCTTCCTTCATTTATTTGGTCCTTCCTTCATTCCTCCCTTCGTTTGTTCACTCATTCATTAGGTCTTTTGTTCATTCATTCATTCGTTTGATTCTTTCTTCCTTACTTCCTTAGTTTGTTCAGTCTTTCCTTGAATCCTTCCCTAATTTATTTGGTCCTTCCTTCGTTCCTCCCTTCGTTTGTTCACTCATTCATTAGGTCCTTTGTTCATTCATTCATTCGATTGATTCTTTCTTCGTTACTTCCTTAGTTTGTTCAGTCCTTCCTTGAATCCTTCCTTCATTTATTTGGTATTTCCTTCAGTAGTTCGGTCCTTCCTTAATTCATTCATTCGTTCATTCATATTTTTGTTCCTCTCTTCATTAGGTCCTTTGTTCATTCATTCATTCAATCCTTTCTTAGTTTGTTCCATCCTTCCTTGAATCTTCCTTCATTGATTTGGTCCTTCCTTCAGTAGTTCGGTTCTTCCTTCATTAGGTCCTTTGTTCATTCATTCATTCGTTCATTCCTTAGTTTGTTCAGTCCTTTCTTGAATCCTTTCTTCATTCATTTGGTCCTTCCTTCAGTAGTTCTGTCCTTCCTTCATTGGGTCCTTTGTTCATTCATTCATTCCTTCCTTCCTTAGTTTGTTGAGTTCTTTCTTGAATTCTTCCTTCATTTATTTGTTCCTTCCTTCGTTCCTCCCTTCATTTGTTTGTTTGTTCATATTTTTCATCCTTCCTTCATTAGGTCCTTTGTTCATTCATTCATTTGTTCATTCATTCAGTCCTTCCTTGAACACTTCCTTTATTTATTTGGTCCTTCCTTCGATTCTCCTTTCATTTGTTCAGTCATTCGTTCGTTCGTTCATTCATATTTTTGTTCCTTCCTTCATTAGGTCCTTTGTTCATTCATTCATTTGTTCGTTCGTTCCTTCTTTCCTAGGGTCGTTCAGTCCTTTCTTGAATCTTTCCTTCATTCATTTAATCCTTCCTTCATTAGTTCGGTTCTTCATTAGGTCCTTCCTTCCATTCCTTGTTCGGTCCTTCCTTCATGCGGCCCTTCCATTCTTCATTTGTTCCATTTAGTGATTGTTTAAGGCTGTTTAGTGATTTCAGTCATCATACAGTAAACATCCTTCATTTTCTCATTCTCATTTCTCATTGTCTCTGGGTCATTGCTTGTAAAGATTTTGGACATCTTCTTGGACATTTTTAATGCTTCCAAAAGGTTTGCTGCATTTATAAAGCGCCCATGTGTTGAGGTTGTTCAGTATGATGCGATTTGCTTTCTATGTGTAATTAAATTGGATAGGAATCGCAGGACTGATTTTTCTACTTTAGCCAATCACCATAGACAAGAAAGAAATAAAGTAGTGACTGCAGATTGAAGGAAAATAGTGGAGTAAACGTACCGATACAGCACTAAAAATGTTTTCAAGGAAAAGTTAAAGTAAACATTTTTAGAACTACTAAGTAAATTACAATTCCTGAGAAAACTACTCGATTACAGTAATTAGAGTATTTGTAATTTGTTACTTTACACCACTGGCAACAACATAATTTTTTAATGCATTAAATAGGGATTTCCAACTTTTTTGGTGCTTGTTTTGATAACTTTTTCATAAATATAGAGCCATTACAGAGATATAAGAACAGTTATGCAATAGTTGAATACAAACTATTTTACTATAAAGTGTTCTGAACACTAATTATAGCATATTTTAAACCAGAACACATCATGAGGTTTCTCACAATGGCCTCTTAATGTACAAAATAGAGAGGAAATTGAGTGTTGTGTAAAAAACAGGGCTAATTTTGAACGGTGATGGTAATCATTGGTAAAACTGGTGCGATGCTCCTCCCCGTGGGTCAATTATATCACCAACACCACCACACATGAGGCACGACCTGCCATGACGGTTTTACCACCCTTTCTTTCAGTCCTGAGGGGTGAAGAGGGCACACACTAGTCTAGGGTCAGAACCTCACATTTCATCAATGTGTGTGGGGTCGTCTGAGGGTGCGTGTGTGTGTGTGTGCGTTAAGAGAGGGGGACTTGAGTGATGATGGGATGAGTCTTCGTCCTGTAGTCCTGTTCGCTGGACTGTGGCCGTCTTTCTCTGGCGTTGATTGAACAGGGGGTCACTGATAATGAAAGACACACACAGCCGCCATCTATCTCGCGTGTTGTTTTGAAGAACCCCCCGAACGATTTGTCATGATCGCCCTTCCCCCCATTCTCTCCATCTCTATCTCTCCATCTCTTGTCCTCCCCATCCTTTTCATTAATCACCCAGAAAAAAAGCCCCATCATATAACATTAGCCGCTGAGAGGTCATTCTGGGCCTGTAGAAACAGTTCCACTCCTGTGCCAGGGGTATCATGGTCACTGGCACACTGTAGCATAATCCCCGCGCTATAATTAGAGTTCTTGTTTTCATGCTCAAACAATAAAAACTGCTTACCCAGATGGCAGGAAGTCATGGCTTTTGCTCTGAATGAGGAAAACGGATTGCAGAACACGAAAAACAGGTATTTCCCAACAATGGAAACAATGACATGACACTCTTTCGCCATCCTCCCCGCATGATTAATCTTCTTTTGCAACACGCATTGCAAGAGCTGACTTGCTCAGAATGTTGCAGGACTTCCAGTGGTGTCCTGTTGATAACGCGGCAAAATTTGAGGAAGCTTATGGGTTCGGGAGCCAAGTTGAGATCAATTGACAGCGCTTGTGATCTAAATTAATTGACTTTTTCTTATGAACAAACATACAAAGGAACAAACTATTTAAATATGGGTTATCTTGAGTCATCTTGAGGCACTTACAATGGAAGATCTACTTATTGATTTTAAAGTACACCATATTTAGTGTTGGGGGTAACGCATTGCAAGTAACGCGAGTTACGTAATAATATTACTTCTCTAAGTAACGAGTAAAGTAACGCATTACTCTAAAAAAAATAAGTAATAATATTTGAGTTACTTTTTTGAAAATGTAGCAAATTACTTTTTAGTTTAACTAATTAGCTTTTAAAAAAATAAATAGTGAATTAAAATGATAGTCACAATAGCAACGTTTCCATCCACCTATTTTTATGCACAATTTGGTAATTTTGAAAACTGAGTAGGATAAACTTTTTATTCGATAAGAAAAGATGCGCATAAACTATGATGGAAACACTTTTACAGAACAAATTCCAGTATGCGCATTAAAAAAAAGTCATGTGGTTTATGAGAATCCTATGACAAATTATATTTCATTGTTTTATAGCAAATTGGTCAATGGCTCTACAGAAACATCAGAAACCAAGAAAGACTCTTGGTGACAGATTTAGAATGGAGCCAAATATGTTTTAAAGCCCAGAACTTGTCAATTAATACTAGATTTAAAATAATCCAATATAACTGGTCAATGCGCACCTATATCACACCTGAAAAACTCAAACATCCCAGATATACGTTTCAAATGCCAAAAACATAAAGGAACATTCCTTCATTGTATCTGGGAATGTGAGGTGGTTAAGATTTTCTGGCAAAACGTAATCACATTAATTTCTAATTATTTTAAAACCAATTCCAGTTACCCCAGAAATGTGTGCTTTGGGTTTATTTCCTGTAAGTTTGTAATTACCAGGTTATCAAACTATAATGATTGACGTGTCTTGTTATTGCAAGGAGTTTGATAGCACTCCATTAGAAGAACATAGAAAGTCCATCCATTGACCACTGGCTGAAAGATTTTACATGTTACATTGCACTGGAAAGAATCACCTACAGTATAAAGGGCAAATTAAAGGAGTACCATAAAATTTGGGATCTGTTTATACAACTTTTGAAACGAAACCATACAATGGCACAAGAAAATACCTCTCACGCTACTGGTTAATTGATTGATGTGTATATGTGTATTTTTGTATGTGGAATACAGTATATGTTTTTCTGTGCTTTAGCCCATGTATAACAATACATTTACCTGTTCAACTGAATTTGGATGCTTTGGGGGAGGGAGGGTGGAAGAGTTCAAATTTAAAAAAAAAAGTGTAATTTCATGTTAAATTTTAAGTGTTCTTTTCCACAATAAAAAATGTTTTAAAAAAAAAGGTCATGTGATTTTGTTATAAGAGATCATGTGATGATAAAAATGTGTGTAAATGAGCACATTATAAAACTGAAATGTTGTTTTGGTCATTCTAAAACGCCTTAACCATTTCAGTATTAGTGTTATTACATTATTAATTACCTCCAGAATTGTCAAGAGCGTCTGTGCTCCACGTCTTGTGCCTTCAAACGCCACCATGCATTCATTGCATGTCGGCATTTGTCTACTGAGGCGCAAGTCAGTTATTAAATAAAGAAAAGACTCACGCAGCTTCTCCTACCGCAGCAAATTCTGTTTTAGCTGTTGATATTTGGCGCCGTTAATCAGGAAGTGTAGGTTTTGTTCGCTTTGACTTGTTGGATGGAAACGCTGCTTTATTTGCACATCTTTTATGCGATATTCCAGTTTTGCTTATAAAGTTAATTCGCATTTTTGGATGGAAACATAGCTACTGAATCACACAGTACATTCATTTGTAATGTCAATTTCCTACATGTGTCTTAGACGTCCAAAAAGTGACCTACAGTACAGTACTCTCGACATTCAAATGTTGAACTGCATATTAACATCCAATTGGGGTCTTGGTTAAACGTCGAAATTGCAGGCCAAGTTCGCACGTCGTGTAGGTGTGCAGAATTAGTGTTGGACCGACGGACGCAATATATAGACATAATCTGCACGTCCGTCAGACGTCTAATGTTTACTGGGTCAATGACAGAATATGTTAGTTATTTTTAATGCATCGAAGGAAAAGGGGATTGTCTCAATGGACAGTGATTTTACTAAAGTGGTACAGTACGGTACGGTACAGGTCACCTTCATCAGGCTTGCATTTCCACTGCTAAAATGGTACCAATGGCACTCTTTTGGTGGGTGTGGTGTATGGCAGAAAGTTTCAGTCGACGTCAGAAGCACTTCAATAATCACGCACATGTTATTACCATCAGCTCAAGAAATTTGTTATTTCAAATATAGACGCGTGGTGAGCGAGAAAGCAAAACAGCTCACACTGTAGATGGCCTTGTAAAAAAACTACGGGGCACAAGGCAGATTCTGCTCTTCTTCTTGGCTTTGTGGCTGTTCATCAAGAAGACGACAAGGTTTGTTTGAGCTCGGGTCGACCATGGCTGTGTATATATAATACGTTATATATATATATATATATATATATATATATATATATATATATATATATATATATGTGTGTGTGTGTGTGTGTACGGTCTCGGTTGTGAATTTAAAAATGCCGCTTCCTTAGTTTTCATTCTGGCTTGTCCACGAGCAAGTGACGTATCTCTGTAAACCAATAACGTTCAATTGCGCGTCTAGATCTGCCTTTTGGTACCCTTTTGCTGTGCTAGGTACCCTTTGCAACGGGTACCCAAAAAGTGGTACGGTACGGTTCACTTTTAGGTACCTTTTGACAGAGGAAACGGCCATAAAAGCGAACCTAATCGTACCGTACCATACTGTACCACTCAGTGGAAATGGGCCAAAATAGTTCAACCGTAGCAAATACATTGCTTTAAACTTTCAATAATCTGTATATGCAGCATGTATAGCTCTGGGGTCAGGATTTATTTATTATTTTATTTAACCTGAAACATTTTTTTTAAGCACAGCTTATATTTAGCTTGAAATCCTCTAAATTTAATATATAATATATAGCCTTGACCTTTAAAGTTTTTACCATTTATTTTCGGTAATGAACATCACGTGACAGCCTAATTATTGATGTATGAATTTATATGTTTCGTTGAACACAAAACCATTGATTTCTTTTGTAGGAAAAACTTCTGTGGAAGTCAATGTTACTAAAAATGTTTGGCTATCAACATTTTTCAGATGTATTTCCTTTTTATTTAACAGAAATTTTTATTGAACCACAAAATACTCTTAGTTATAAGTTAAACTAACCACAGACCTTTTGTCTTTTTGTTTGCTTTTTTGGGGCTAAAATATCACAATTATTTTATCTGGAACTGAGTGTTATGCCATAAATGCTGTCAAACTTTAATTATTAAGTTTAATGAGCTTAACTTGTATTGGATGTATATGCTTGAAATAAACCCAAGATTCTATTTTATTTTTTAAAGAAAATAATGTACAAATCCAGATTCTTTTGTCTGAGGGAATAAACAGTATCACACTTAAGCTGTCAATTTTTGTTGTTTTTCAAAGATAAAATAACTTCGAGAGAAGTCTAAACAATCTTATTCTGGAAATCAACATTGTCACATACTGTATGCTGTCAACTCAACTGAACCTGAAACATTCCTAAATATAACCTGAAGTAAAACTTAATGTTTTCTGTTTATCAAACTATAAGCTGAACTATTTCTATGCTAACATTATATATTATAATCTGTCAGATTCACTCAAAATAGCCATAATTTTTATTATGTACAAGTCACAAGCTATTTTTTAAACTTATTTATTTAATTTTATTTCTGATAATGTGCTGTCGATTGACCTCATCTCATACTAAACCCGAATAAAAAAGGATGCTTGTTGAATCCAATCTGTGCTCCCTGATTTTTTTTTACATTTCCAGAATGTTTAAGTGTTTGCTAATCCATATAACAGGATTTCGAATCCAATTGGTGCAGCTTAAGTACAGTTTCACAACAAGGAAAGGCGAAGATTACATGCCAATGAAAAAAACCTCACATTCCTATTGTCAGCGGTCGTTTGCATCCTCCCACATGTACATCTGTCTAACTGAGCAACAGCAGCTTGAGATAATGACAAAAAAAAAAAAACAAGCAGGACAACACATTTGCCTGGACCTACCAGGGTTTTTCTCCGTTTCCGTTCTTTCCGACGTGCTTCCTTTTTTCGTTTCGTCTCTCTCCAGGCCCAGCGTCTGTCACTGTGAGGTAGATAGACTGCACTCGTGTCTTCTCGGGGGTCTAAATGCCACCTGGCACCATCGGCGGATGGGCCAATCTATTCTCATTTACCCGGCATATGCAGGGGGGCAGGTGGGTACAGCAGGAGGGACGCTTCCTGAGAATTCAACAGATAATGAGGAGGAAAAAAGGGGATTAAAGAAGATATAATGCACAGAAATGAACATTCAGTTTTTTCATGTGCATGCTTTAGTGGCTTTAATATACAGCATAAAGGTTTTATTTGGTTATGTTAAGGAAGCTATTAGCTAAGGGAGATATTTTGATATCACTGAGATGCTATTGTAGTTTTTATTAATGAGTTTATTTAGATTTGATTTTTTAAGCAAGGTTTTGGTCATTTTTATTTTATTTTATTTTATTAGTACATCAGATAAAACTAAGTGAAAATGAGAAATATTTCTTTGGTTTGTGTTTCCAACCATATTTCTTAGAGAAATAAGTTTTGATTTTAAAAATATTTTTTAGTAAGTAATGTGTATTTATATAGAGCATTTATTGTGTATGGTCATACACCCAAAGCGTATCAAAATCATGAGGGGGGGGGGTCTCTCCACACCACCACCAGTGTGCAGCATCCACTTGGATGATGCGACAGCAGCCACAGGACAACGGCGCCAGTGCGCTCACCACACACCAGCTATAAGTGGAGTGGAGAGACAGTGATACAGTCAGTTTGGTGGATGGGGATGATTGGGGGGCCATGATTGGTAAGGGCCGATGGAGGGAATTTGGCCAGGACACCAGGGTAACACCCCTACTCTTTACGAGAAGTGCCATAGGATTTTTAATGACCACAGAGAGTCAGGACATCGGTTTAACATCTCATCCGAAAGACGGTGCTCACTGACAATATAGCGTCCCCTTCACTATACTGGGGCATTAGGACTCACACAGACCGCAGGTTGAGCGCCCCCTGCTGGCCTCATTAACACCACTTCCAACAGCAACCTAGTTTTCCCATGTGGTCTCCCATCCAAGTAAAGTTTTTGAAAATATTTTACTTCAGTTAATGTTTATTTTAATTAAAGTAACAAAAATGATGTAATTTTTAGGGTTGTCATTTGAGTTAACTTTAATATTATAATATTTGTGACTATATCTCACAATTGTATTCATTTCTAATCTTAAACTATAAACTATTTGTTATTTTTTTATTCATCTGCAAGATGAAAACAAGGGCAACCCAGTGGCGCAGTAGGTAGTGCTGTTGCCTCACAGCAAGAACGTCGCTGGGTCGCAGGTTCGAACCTCGGCTGGGCTGGGTCAGTTGGCGTTTCTGTGTGGAGTTTGCATGTTCTCCCTGGGTTCGCGTGGGTTTCCTCCGGGTGCTCCGGTTTCCCCCACAGTCCAAAGACATGCAGTACAGGTGAATTGGGTAAGCTAAATTGTCCATAGTGTATGAGTGTGAATGTGTGTGTGGAAGTTCCCAGAGATGGGTTGCGGCTGGAAGGGCATCCGCTGCGTAAAATCGTGCTGGATAAGTTGGCGGTTCATTCCGCTGTGGCGACCCCGCAAGGGACAAAGCCGACAAGAAAATGAATGAATGAATGAAGATGAAAACAGTCTGAATATATGATGTAAGCAAATCCCAAGCTATTTTAATAAAAAATAAACAGCTAAAACAAACAGAATAACTAAAATAATATTAAAATAACGATTTGTACTTTAAAGATACAGATATTATTGTGATTATTTACAATAATTAATTACAATAATATAAGGCAGCACGGTGGCGCAGTGGGTAGCACAATCGCCTCACAGCAAGAAGGTCGCTGGTTCGAGCCCCGGCTGCGTCAGTTGGCATTTCTGTGTGGAGTTTGCATGTTCTCCCCGTGTTCATGTGGGTTTCCTCCTGGTGCTATGGTTTCCCCCACAAGTCCAAAGACGTGGTACAGGTGAAGTGAATAAGCTAAATTGGCCGTAGTGTATGTGTTTATGTGCAAGAGTGTATGGGTGTTTCCCAGTGTTGGGTTGCAGCTGGAAGGGCATCCACTGCGTAAAACATGTGCTGGATAAGTTGGCGGTTCATTCCGCTGTGGTGACCCCAGATTAATAAAGAGACTAAGCCAAAAAGAAAATGAATGAATGAATAATTACAATAATAATTAATATACAATTACAATTATTACAATAATAATGTAGTAAATAATTACAATTAATTACAATTTACAATATAAGTCAATCTCAGACCATTCTTTCAGCTTTATTTATTTGATCTGTGTGTGTGTAGCATCATACAGAAACTTCTGCTCATTTTAAGTAGAGAGTAAATAGTCAACTATATTAAACTAACTATATTAAATAAAACTATATTAATATATATTAAGGGCAGCATGGTGGCTCAGTGGTTAGCACTGTCACCTCACAGCAAGAATGTCGCTGGTTTGAGTCCTGGCTGGGCCAGTTGGCATTTCTGTGTTGAGTTTGCATGTTCTCCCTGCGTGGTTTTCCTCCAGGTGCTCCGGTTTCCTCCACAGTCCAAACACATGCGCTATAGGTGAATTGGATGAACTAAATTGGCCGTAGTGTGTTAATGTGAGAGTCTATGGGTATTGGGTTGCAGCTGTAAGGGCATCCGCTGCTTAAAACATATGCTGAAATAGTTGGCAGTTCATTCCGCTGTGGCGATCACTGATAAATAAAGGAGTAAGCCGAAGGAAAATGAAAGAATAATATATATTATTACATATATAATAAAATGTATTAATATCATTCAATTATTCCTCATGATTCCCATTATTTACAACTTATTATCTCACTTTACCACTGCGTTATTTTACAAAAACATCTGCTCATTTAAAAGCCAATCTCAGGTGCTCTGTGTGCAAATCAAGCATATGATATATATTTTTTTAAAACACCAAACTACAAAAACTAATGATTAAGAATTTAGAGACGCCATTTAGTTAAATGACAGCAACGAAAGAGAATAGTACGCGTGTAATTTCCATGTTTATACTTTTTCCATCTGTCGTCCTGAGCAAGACACACAAACGAAGAGAAGCTTGACTGAAATCCAGCACTCGCCACAGATGACAAACTCATGCCATTCAAGACCACAAGCATATGGGTGATGATAGTCTACGAACAACGCTTAAAATGTTCTCTGTGCTTTTGGCCCTTGCACAAAACAATGGAGGCGAGATCCACTTCCACTGTAAAAACCAAGCAGATGACTAGAATCCCTCAATAGGCGACACATGCAAAAAACTAATGCATTCATGCACCTTTTATTTTGCCTCTACAGTTGAAGTCAGAATTATTAGACCTCCTGAATTATTAGCCCCCTTACATATATATATATATATATATATATATATATATATATATATATATATATATATATATATATATATATATATACACACACACATATATATATATATATATATATATATATATATATATATATATATATATATATATATATACACATATATATATATATATATATATATATATATATATATATATATATATATATACACATATATATATATATATATATATATATATATATATATATATATATATATATATATATATACACATATATATATATATATATATATATATATATATATATATATATATATATATATATATATATATATATATATATATACACATATATATGTATATATATATATATATACACATATATATGTATATATATATATATATATATATATATATATATATATATATATATATATTACCCCAATTTCTGTTTTTTCAACACATTCCTAAACATAATAGTTTTAATAACTAATTTCTAATAACTGATTACTTTTATCTTTGCCATGATGACAGTAAATAATATTTTACTAGATTTTTTAAAGATACTATTATTCTAATTAAGTGACATTTAAAGGCTTAACTAGATTATTTAGGCAAGTTAGGGTAATTAGTCAAGTCATCGTGTAACAGTGATTTGTTCTGTAGACAATGGAAAAAAATATAGCTTAAGGGGGCTAATAATATTGACCTTAAAATGGCTTTAATAAATTAAAAACTGCTTTTAATCTAGCCGAAATAAAACAAATAAGACTTTCTCCAGAAGAAAAAATATTATAGGAAATACTGTGAAAATTTCCTTGTTCTGTTAAACATCATTTGGCAAATATTTGAAAAAGAAAACAAAATTCACAGGAGGGCGAATAATGTAGACTTCAACTGCACATGAATTTATTTAGCTAATCAATGCCTTTATGTATTCATCTGTGTACTACACACACACATACATTTCTAGCTATAAAAGATTTATTACTGGGTGTAATGGGGTACCTGGCGAAAAGCATGAGCTGGTAATTAAATACAGGTCTGTAAATGTCACTGTTTTTAATACCATGGCAGCCGTGACGCTATTTTTATTTTAGTTTGGTCTTAATTGTCACCCTCCGTCCACTCGTTATGGTCATCTCTGCATTTACACTGCGTCATCTTCACTGGTTTCGTATGAAAGAAAATTGCTGGTGAATGTGGTAAGGATGAACAAATAGTTTTCACTCAGCGTTGGGGGTATTTAGTTACATGAATAACTGGTAAGTTTATTTAAATTACTTGTCAGCTAAAAAGTAAAGTAAGGGATTACCTTTTATTTTTAGATAATGTTATTAGTTACTTATAATATATACTTGCTTAAATACTGTATGCACTGTAAATCAGATGGAAAGCAGATATACAAAATTCCGATGAAAAAACAGATCTATAAAAATCAATTCAGAGAATCAGAGTAATTTTTTTTTCAGAGTACATATTTTGCAGACCATTTTTCATTTATCAAGACAACAAATATTTTTCAACTAAAGGTTTTATTTGTCACAATTAAATTATTTAGAAATGTATTTTACTATATGGTATAATACAGTGCTCAGCATATATAAGAAGACCCCTCACAAATCTATCTTTTAAATTCATGTTTTTAATAGGAAGCTATACAATATTAATTTGCGCATATACATTAGATTAGTCAGTACTGAAGCCAAATCTGGAGCTTATCTAAGAAAATAACTTACGATAATGGTCTGAAAACTAGTACAACCAAATTTATATGATAGAAAAATATTAAATACAAATTTTAAAAAAGAGGCATAATCAAGAGAAGCAAAAAAAAAAAAGAATTTAGTAGAAATTTTGTATGTTATAATTTGTTTTTGCAATATTTTGCTCGAATTGAATTGTATTATCTTTCAATTTCTAAATATGTTTGGTGACAAAAATATTATTTTAATAAATATATCTGTTTAATAAATCAGTTTTGTTTAAATACACCAAAATACATTGCCTATATTCACTGAGAAATTCATCAAAATATTCATTTTCAAAATGGCGTGTACTCAATTATGCTGAGCACTGTACTTCCCCACACTGGAAAAAATCCAACTTACAAATTGTTAACTCAGTTTAAAATTGTTAGCTAGGTGGATATATTTTTGAGCTCAGAGTTGAATTTACTCATAAAAACGCTTTAACTGCATGTTTGGAAGTGTTTGTTCAATGAAAGTAAAAACATCAGTTCACGAGACTTTGAAATTTGATTTCTTCATTTAAGCGTTTACCACTGTAAAAAATAAAAAGTTGAGTTAACTTAAAATTTTAAAGCAACCGGCTGCAAAGAAATTTAGAGTTTATTAAGCTTCAGTGGCTGAAGTTGCACCACAAAATCAAAATTTCTGTGCAGCCGGTTGCTTTAAAATTTTAAGTTAACTCAACTTTAAATTTCTTACAGTGCAGGTGATTAATTGGTTATTTAAAAAGAAAGCCAAGAAAAATGCATTACAAGTTATCTAAAATGTTGTTTGAATATGCAGATGAGGCATTATTTAAATAAATATGCATTCATTTGTATACATTTCTAGCACAAAAATGTGAACTAAAATGAAATCAGATGTTATTTTTGATACATTACAGTCAAAGCTTTTTACAGTGGAGAGTTTGAGTATGTATTTTGTTATTATCCCATATTTACAAAAATTTTCTATTTTATTTAATTGAAAAAAAAAAAACAGAAAAAATGTATAGGATATAATAAGAAATATCATGTATAAACATATTCCTCTGTACCAGCCATATAAGCCAGCAGCCCAAGACCAGTTGCTCAGTGAATCTAAGCAGGGCTGAGCCTGATGGGAGACCACATGGGAAAACTAGGTTGCTGTTGGAAAAGGTGTTAGTGAGGCCAGCAGGGGACGCTCAAACTGCGGTCTGTTTGAGTCCTAATGCCCCAGTATAGTGAAGGGGACGCTATACTGTCAGTGAGCACCGTCTTTTGGATGAGATGTTAAACCGAGGTCTTGACTCTCTGTGGTCATTAAAAATCCCAGGGCACTTCTCGTAAAGAGTAGGGGTGTAACCCCGGTGTCCTGGCCAATTTCCCTTCATCGGCCCTTACAGATCATTTGTCTGATGTTTTCTTTACATTAGACTGACAAAAAACTTCATAAAAGCCCAAAAGCCCCAAATCTTCAAATTGGCAGGTCCATGAAAAAAAAATGTGTTTTTACCTGCAGTGTTTCGTCTCAAGGGCCTCATTCAAAGGCCTTTGTCACTGCAACACACAGGGAAGTGAGACAAAAAAAGAGCAGAAATTAGAGCCAGAAGACTGAATGAAAATGTTGGATGGCCATTAAAAGCAGGAGGTTTTGTCAGGCCAGGAGGACACTAGACTACCTGGTGGTGCAGGCAGGCAGGTTGTGGTGGCGTACGGCTGTTTATGGCACACCGAGGTTTGTTTGTTTTTAGCTGTGAAGCTGGAAGAGAGCTGGCCAAGTGCCCGGCGTCAAATAGAGATGGAGACCTGCAGCATGTGCCGTGTGCTGCTGAGGGTCACACACACACACAAAGATGAAATAAATTATGCAGAAAAAAATGACCAGGGATTTACTTATATTGTCGGTGGTTTTGGTTTACTTGGTATTCTGAAAATACTTTCAGAAAAAAGTCAAATAAGCTGAATTGATGATTTTGGTCTGTATAAATGCTATAAAAATACATAAAGCTTCATTCATTCATTTTCTTTGGCTTAGCCCCTTATTTATCAGGTTAGCCACAGTGGAATGAACCGTCAATTTTTTCGGCATATGTTTTACACTACGAGTGCCCTTCCAGCTGCAACCTAGTACTGGGAAACACCCATACACGCTCACATACACATTCATATACTATGGCCAATTTAGTTTACCCAATTCACTTATAGGCAAGGCAAGGCAAGGCAAGTTTATTTATATAGCACATTTCATACACAGTGGCAATTCAAAGTGCTTTACATAAACAGGAATAAAAAAAGACAAGTGTAAGATAAAAACAGATAAAAATATTTAAAACAGGTTGTAAAAGAATGAAAAAGAGGAGAAAAACATAATAGTGCGATCTGTCGGACGTAGCACAGTGCTCATTCAGTAAAGGCACAGCTAAACAGATGTGTTTTCAGTCTGGATTTGAATGTGCCTAATGTTGGAGCACATCTGATCATTTCTGGAAGCTGATTCCAGCAGCGAGGGGCGTAGTGGCTGAATGCCGATTCACCCTGCTTTGACTGAACTCTTGGAATTTCTAGTTTATATGATCCTAAAGATCTGAGTGATCTGTTAGGCTTGTATTCAGTGAGCATATCTGTAATGTATTGAGGTCCTAGGCCATTTAGTGATTTATAGACAAGTAATAATACTTTAAAATCTATTCTGAATGTAACAGGGAGCCAGTGTAAAGACCTGAGGACAGGTGTGATGTGCTCTGATTTCCTGGTTCTGGTCAGAATCCTGGCCGCAGCGTTCTGGATGAGCTGCAACTGTCTGACTGTCTTTTTGGGAAGGCCCGTGAGGAGGCCGTTACAGTAATCCACCCTGCTGCTGATAAAAGCGTGAACAAGTTTCTCTAAGTCTTCCCTGGAAACAAAGCATCTGATTCTTGCAATGTTTTTGAGATGATAGTATGCTGATTTACTAATTGCTTTGACATGACTATTGAAACTCAGATCTGACTCCAGAGTCACACCAAGATTCTTGACCTTATTTTTTGTTGTTTGACCCTTAGTGCCAAGGTACGCATTCACCTTGAGAACCTCATCTCTGTTCCCAAACACAATGACTTCAGTTTTCTCTTTGTTTAACTGCAGAAAGTTTTGGCACATCCAACTATTCATTTCATCAATGCATTGGCAGAGGGTGTCAATAGGGCTGTAGTCATTAGGCAATAAGGCTAAGTAGATCTGAGTGTCATCAGCATAGCTGTGGTAGGAGATTTGGTTCTTTCTCATTATTTGGCTCAGATAGCGCATATAGATAGATGGCAATTATAGCGCATGTCTTTAGACTGTAGGGGAAACTGGACAACGGAGAAAACCCACACGAGACACAGGGACAACATAAAGCTTAACAGTATAAAACCATTGAAAAACAGCAGAATTTAAGTCATGGCAACTTCACAAAACATTTACTTTAAGTAATTCATTCATTCAACAAAATAAGACATACAGGCCATTTTAGGTTCTGTGAACACTCTCAAGAAACATCCTGTGATTGACCATAGATACAGTTGAAGTCAGAATTATTACCCCCCCTTGTTTATTTTTTCCCCCAATTTCTGTTTAAAGGAGAGATTTTGTTCAACACATTTCTAAACATAATAGTTTTAATAACTCATTTCTAAGAACTGATTTATTTTATCTTTGCTATGATGACAATAAATAATATTTTACCTGATATTTTTCAAGACACTTCTATACAGCTTAAAGTGACATTTAAAGGCTTAACTAGGTTAAATAGGTTAACTTGGCAGGTTAGGGTAATTAGGCAAGTTAATGTATAACGATGGGTTGCTCTGTAGACTTTCGAAAAAAAATTAGCTTAAAGGGGCTAATAATTTTGACTTTAAAATGGTTCATAAAAAATTAAAAACTGCCTTTATTCTAGCCAAAATAAAACAAATAAGACTTCCACCAGTAAAAAAAATATTATCAGACATACTGTGAAAATTTCCTTGCTCTGTTAAACATCATTTGGGAAATATTTACAAAAGAAAAAAAAATTCAAAGGGGGGCTAATAATTCTGACTTTAACTGTATATACATTAGTGATACCCATTTCGACCTTATGCCAGTTTTTTGACCACATTTTTGGATTGCCCTTTTTGTACGAGCCACTTCTGTTTGTGCCTGTTTGCCTTAAAGATAATCTTATTTTACCTGCACTTGGATCCTTGTCTCTGCTGTTCCTCACTTTGATCCCTGCACATGACCCTACTGCCAATTTAGTTTATTCAATTCACCAATAGCGCATGTCTTGGACTGTGTGGGAAACCGGAGCACCCGGAGAAAACCCATGCGAACATAAGGGGAACATGCAAACTCCACACGGAAATACCAACTGGCTCAGCAGAGGCTCAAACCAGCGACCTTCTTGCTGTGAGGTGATTGTGCTACCCACTGCTCCACAGTGACGCCCTAATATGCTTTCTATGTAAATAAAATCACTTTTGTAACTTGAATTTGATGCACACGCTAAAATGCCCTCAGCTTTGACCAACACATACAGTACATCTTTAAAAGTATTTTGAATTGAACAACCAGAAACATGTTTTGTCTGGTTTAAAAACTACAATGACTTTTTCAAGAAATGTCCAATCTCATCATACACATGAGCAAAAACAGTTCAACTAAACGCTAAAAATAAAAAGCAGTCATATATTGTAAGTTTTTAACTAGAAACTAGAAAAGTAAAGTTCATAGACAAACTTTATGGTGGCTTGAAAAAGCCTCGTCTGAAAGTTTGAAGTAGCTTTAAAAGTTTAAATCATTGAAGTAGTTTTAAAGAAGGTGACACAGTTATAACTACACATATGTTAGCATGTATCTAGTTTGGATTGGTATGTTTCTTGCTAGGCTGTTGATAGGGGGTTCTGAGTGGTTGCTAGGCAGTTTCCAAGGCGTTGCTAGGCGGTTGCTAGGGTGTTCCAGGTGGTTATTAAGATTTTGCTAGGCGGTTGCTAATGGGTTCTAAGTGGTTGCTAAGGTGTTGCTAGATGACTGCTAAGTTGTTCTAGGTCGTTACTGAGGTATTGCAAGGTGGTTGCTAGGGTGTTCTGAGTGGTTGCTAGGCAGTTGCTAAGGTGTTGCTAGGTGGTTGCTAGGGTGTTCTGAGTGGTTGCTAGGCGGTCACTAAGGCATTGCTAAGTGGTTGCTAAGGTGTTGCTAGGGGGTTGCTAAGGTGATGCAAGGCAGTTGCTAGGGTGTTCTGAGTGGTTGCTAGGTAGTTGCTAAGCCATTGTTAGGTGGTTGCTAAGGCGTTGCTAGGTGGTTGCTAAGCTTTTCCAGGTCATTGCTATGTGGTTGCTAGGGTGTTCTGAGTGGTTGATAAGGCATTGCTAGGTGGTTGCTAAGGTGTTTTAGGTCGTTGCTAAGGTGTTGCTAGGTTGTTCTGAGTGGTTGCTAGGTACTTGCTAAGGCATTGCTAGGTGGTTGCTGAGGCATTGCTAGGTGGTTGCTAGGGTGTTCTGAGTGGTTGCTAGGTAGTTGCTAAGGCATTGCCAGGTGGTTGCTAAGGCGTTGCTAGGTGGATGCTAAGGTGTTTTAAGTCATTGCTAAGGTGTTGCTAGTTGGTTGCTAGGGAGTTCTGAGTGGTTGCTAGGCAGTTGCTAAGGCATTGCTAGGTGGTTGCAAGTGTGTTGCTAGGTTGTTGCTAGGGTGTTCTGAGTAGTTGCTAGGCAGTTGCTAACATAAATTAGCATGGTTTTAGTATGAATTAGCATGTTGCTAACATGTTTATAGTATAAACTAGCATGTTGTTAGCATAAATTTAGTATGAATTAGCATGTTGCTAGTATGTTTACATAGATATATACACTAGATATCACATAGGGACCCTGAGCATGCGTCAATAGCGCCGCCACATTGGTACAGTGCTCCAAGGACAAATGTCATTCAACCACACTAGTCAAGACAGTGTGCCAGTGTGAAGATGCTGGACTTTAGCGCTGTGTACAGGTGTAGTAACGAGCAGACAAAGAAAGCAAAGCACAAAGGCAGAACATTTCATAGGTAAGATTTCGTTTTTTATGTTTTTGTATGTTATGAACTTTTGCGCTAAAAGTCACGTTATTGATGATAATACAGTCACCTACTGCATTCACCATAAGGCAAAGGAACACCAGCTCACACTAAATTCTAGGCTTTTGCTAGTTTTGTTGAATAAAATAAGCAAACAATGTTATTAAATATATAACAACAAGATGCTGCGCTGCTAGAAACTTGTATTATTGTCGGCTAAGTGAACAAGTCGTTCACAACGGGGATTCATTCACAAACGATCGAGAAGAGAAAGCAGGAGAGGGGGGTGTTTCAGGACACGGATTAGATCAAATTAAACAGGGAGGGAGGATAGTACATTTCCATTCACACACACTCTTTGTCGGCAATACTTGTGCGCTCACATCCATCAATATAGAAAAGTGATGTAAAATGATAAATTTTCGTAATTTAAAAATATATTTGCATACTGACCACCAGGAAAACTCATAGATCATAGATATATGTGTATATTTCTGGCTTTGGATGGCCACACTCCTCCACTGCAGCTTGGTCTTGCATTCATTTTAAAGAAGTGCTACCCTGTACTAAAATAGCGGCTCTATTGACGCTTTCCTTCTAACAGACAACAGGCGACATCTAATGTATATATCTATGGTATGTGTATAGCATGAATTAGCATGTTGCTAGTATGTTTATAGCATGAATTATCATGTTGCTAGTATGATTAGTATGTTTGTTAGTATGTTTTTAGCAGTGCTTATTTTGTGAATTGTGACGTCCCGGAACAGATCGGGCTAACGGATCCGCCATGTTACCCGAGGATGTAGAGTTGTCGCGGACGTAAGTGAAGAGCAGGGGTGGGGCGTGATGTCGGAGCGTTGGATGGAGGACGAAAGTGAAGGGGGTTGGGGAGTCGCAGAAGAAAGTGAAAGTGAACAGCGGACGGGAGAGGAGGGCGGTTGAGGAGGGGGATCGGTAAAATTAGGTGGCGGATCAGATTTCAGAGGTGCCGGATCCGGCAAGTTCCGGGACATATTAAGCCGTGGTTTTTAGCATGGATAAGTATATTGTTAGCATGAATTGGTATGCTGTTAGTATGTCCAATGTAAAGTCAATGGCAGTTTTTTACAATGGAAGTTTATGGGACAGTTGCTAGAGTGCCGTAAGTGCTTGCTAGGGTGTGGCTAGTAAGTTGGAAGGTCATCAGATTGGTAGTCTGAGTTAAATGACCCTAATCTTAGGTCTGTATGACAGTCTGGTGCAAAGTTATGAGGTCATAAATTTGGTCCAATGTTAAGTCAATTGTCAAGTCAGTTTTGGGAAAACCGTAAGTCGGATCAGTTGGAAAAGATATAGCAACTTCATTTAGTATAGTTCGGAGGTTTAAAGTTAGTTTGGTGGTTGTAGTATGAACAGTCTAGGAGGAGATGCGTTCTTAAAATAGTCTAAGAAGAAGAAGACAGAAGAAAAATAAGTTTAAGTTGTATAACAGTATGTTGGCTTTCTCAAGCCACCATAACTAAACATATAACTCAAAGCAGAACATAAAAAAGGTGTAGAAATGATATACTGTACATACCTACTTAACTCTATAACCTTAACATTTAAAACTTCTTCACTGGGATTCAGGTTATGCAGTCATTTAAACCATATTTAAACCACTTCTCCTCGTAATGAAGCACTGCAACATATTTCAGTCAGAAATCATCCCACCAGCCGTTTATTTTATTGTCCTATGTGTCTTTGTCTATTGTCAAATGACAATACGAAGCATCGTAAGAGCATCGCTGTGTTCCACTATGCGAAGCCGGTGAAAAGACAAGATTGCTTTTGTCCGCTGCACCGCTTCCCCCCGACTCAAGCCTGAGCCCCCACCCGCTGCCAATTAACTGTGTGACCATAATGGATGTTGTTTGGCATGTTTTGCTGTGGGCAGATTGAATTAGCAGCCGGGTGGGGTTCGACTCTGAGCGATTTGAATGATTATCTTAACGTCTCGTACAGCAGTAATGAAACACAGTAATACGTTCCCTCAGTTCTGTTAAGAACACACACACACACACACATACACACACACACACACACACACACACCTGAGAGCCAATTCTTGATAAATCAGGCCTATGTGGTGCAAATGGGAGGCGAGGGAGGAAAAGATGAGGAGGAGGGGGAACCCGACGATACAGCGAACAGATGGATCCTGCGTTCAAGCACTTGAGTTCCTGATGAAGTGATTCTATTATGAGACCCCCCCCCCTTCTTTGTGAAATCTTGAATTGAATAAATGTATCATTTGGGGTGGCGTTACCTCTCTTATTCTTTTTGTGTCCATCCAGCCTTTTCCCTTTTCCATGCGTTCTCTTCCAGGCCTTGAATATTTCCTTTCCTTTCTCATTGGGAAAGTGAAGGCTCAGAATTGACAATAACAGAGCACCAGACACAGCCCAACAGCTTTTAACTTAATTCTGTTTGCATATGAGATCAATTAGCTTTTCAACAGACTTGTTTCACTGATTATTCACCCCTGTTTTCAATTACGCTACGCTGCTGCGGGATTTGCGGAAAACTGGGCAAATCCGTTCGTGCTGAATATGACTTTTCCTGTCGCTTTGATTGGAGGCAGAGTCACGGTTTCTTTGCATTGACAAGTGTCTGCTTCTAACACTCCTTCCTTCCTTCTGTTTGTCATCTACGGCAGCGCTGAAGGAGAATAGTTGCCTTGAGCAAGAGCCCGGCATCGTGTGCTAATTTCAATCCACTTTACCCGGGATAGTACGCCGACGCCCTGCGGGACAGCCTTGACACTTGTTATTTGATTCCATCAGGTTGCCAATATTAAATAAACATTATTTGCCGATGTTTTATTAGTTTAAATATCAATTTATCAGTTGTCCGTGGCTAAAGTTTTTTTTTAATTTGTGAGATCTTCCAAGATGCTCATAAATCATCACCTCTAATGGATCTATAAAGAAATCAATCAGCCAAGCTGGCACATTTCCATATGAAATTCGGAGTTTCATCAATTTTTCGTAATACAGTAAGTGCCTCGGTTCAAAGTAGTCTCACAGCTCATTCCCTGGGTTATAAAACACACCATGTTGCAGATTTAGAAACCCCAAACATACTGCAAATCAATCGTTACGAGCACAGCGCCCCACATAAATGGAGCACACAGAGACCTTTCACGGCCTCCTGTGCATATCGGCTCTCACATTATGCTGCAGGCCAAAACGGCATTGTGAAAGAATTCACATAGCTGTTTGCAATAGTCATTTTCTTCTGATATCTAACTCGTGCATAGATAAGCTAAGTTAGTGTGTTTTACATGCTTATTTGCATAGGTTGCGGGTTCAGGCTGTGTATTTGGACGAAAATGTATGACTTCCATGGAAATTTGTGTGAGGTGGGTGTACATGTACATATTCAACAAACCATGGCAAAAGTCAATAACTGAAAGTTCTGCTTTCGCCAGCATGGTTTTGGCTGAAACTCAAGGGGGCAAGATATAGGGGGGTTGGTTGAGTTTTTGAATGTATAAAACGGCAGCTTGGGGCTTTGCTGCCAACCTTTTTCGACATGCCCACTGTTCCCAAATGACTGCTGGATGGGGGAGTATTTCTTCAGAACAGTTTAAAACCCTCTGGCTCCACTGTCATCAGACATTTTTCAAAAACAGCTGTAAATCAAAAGTGCTGTTTATCCAAGGTGCCAGATCATCAATTAAATGAAACCAAAATTATGCAAGAAGGTTGCATCGTTCCCAAGGTATCCTTGCTGCTATAAGCGGGATTTGAACAGCATTTCCAGCATGGGGGGGTGAGCACACTAACAAGAATGCTAAACTCTAGGGGTGTGAACCTAAACACTGGTCTCATTGTTCGGTTCAAGTGCGATTATAATATCATCGATTCAGTTCAATATGATATCGTGATGCACTGATGATGCACTGCACCCTTAATTACCAATCTGACTTCACATGAATCACAATTTTGTCATTAAACACAAGCAGTCAGATATCTGAATCGAAAATTTTATTTTACCTGTTCAAAGAAAACATGCTTCTTGAATGTATAAAACATCAAATGAATGAAAACGACATCTTGCCTTGCACACGTGTCTTGCCCCCTCAACATAGTATGCTACTGTGACAAATGATGTCAGAAAACCATGTACATCCTAACCAGTAGGGAGGTCCCGATTAGGTTTTTTGCCCTCGAGGCCGAGTCATTTGATTTTGAGTAGCTACCGATACTGAAACCCGATCCGATACTACTATAATACATAAAAAAAATAAAGAAGAGCGAAGAAACAGATCCAGGAGGTTCATTATGTTTTATTTAATTCACCTAATTTTTACATTCAACAACTCTGTTAACAAACAGAGCACTTCTGTTAGGTAGCTTGAATAATCAAGTAATAAATAACTTAAATTCTTCACTTTTAGACTTTAGTGCAACAGAAAATATATTAAAAATTTAATATAAAAACAAATAGCACCTCACTGGCAGGCAATCCAAAGTTTACATATCTCACAGTTTGCTATGAGAATGTTGTCACCATCAACTTTATAATACGTCCAGACCGCAGACATACTCAAACTTTCCGCTTCAAGCTGCTTCCATGTTCTACTTTGCAGGCATTTAACCAATAGCGCCTCTGCAACAAAGTGATGTCTGTCATGCCGCACGCTTTGCTGTTTCTGTGTGAAGTCCAGAAAGAGGTCTAATCACACTGAACACGCTTTTCCGTTCTAAAAACGCAAGGCGCACCACAGTGCCTTTTATTTTGAGAAAAAAGAAAAAAAAAAGAAGCGCCTGCACTTTTTATGTCGCTAGGCAACGACTGAATCAGCTGGGATTTGTGCGAGAATGTTGCCGTTGATATTAATATAATTTTAAAATTGAATAATGTTTTGATATGCAAGATTTGTGAGTCATACAGCTCCGGATAACTCAAAACAGCAACCACAAGTCTCTCCTCAATCTTCAAAAGTCTCCGTAGTTGTCTTGACAACACAACACTGCAGGCACCTCAACGGAAACCCCGCCTCTGCTTCAATTTAATTGGAGATTGAAACATCGACTGACATAACGCGATTTTTCCACTCAGAGTTCACTTTTTTCAACTGCGAGTGCAGAGCGCACAATGGCAATAATGCGAGGCGCAGCAGGCAGTTAAAACGTGAGGCGCGCAGGGTGAATCAGCAACTCACAAAACGCCTGCGGCCGTTAGTAAATTATTCAAAAAAGACGCCTCTCAACGCAAAAAGCGTGTTCGGTGTGATCAGCCTCTAACTCTGTACTACCACATAACTATAGATGTGTTAAAAAATAATGAGTATATATACAGTATATACATATATATTTGAGTCCTGATTGGGAGTTAACGTCTGATTCCAATCGAGTCTGAAACCTCGTAAACAGTCCCGATTTCCTATGACATGATCGGATCTGGACATCCCTAATAACCAGTTATTAAACCGATAAGTAGGCCCACATCTTCCGCAGATTTCCGCAGATTTTTAGCCCCTCATTAATTCTTTTTATTTACTTACAGTTAACTATTTACAGTTAATCTAATTGGATTTGCACATTTTATTTAAACTTTAAATAAACGTTAAAAATATATCATTATTTATTTCACATATTAAGGTTTTAGTTATGAGACTCCCAAAATAATTCTGTGGAAATCCGCAGATTTTTACCAAAATTCTCAGCAGAAATAGCAAAAATTATCCGCAGATTCCATCTGGCCCTACCGATAAGGAATCATCTTCTTCTGCATCACGATGCACCATAGAAACTGTTTTGACAACCATATTAAACACCATGACCAGGAAGTGAAGTTTAGTAAAACAGCTCTAAATGACTGGCCTCATTTACACCCATCCCTCTAAATCTCATTTCCATCCGGGTCACGGCACCAATATTGCCCCTCCAATTGAACATACCACTGCTCCAAATTGGTTTCAAACTCCATGTTTCCAGCATGGGAAGTGGATGCTAGGAATGCTAAAGACTGCAAGATGCTAACAAGGACATTAAAGACAACAGCTTTTGGTGTCAGCTCTTGAGGCAAGGGGAGTGAGATTTACTGACCAGCTGGCCTTCATTACATTCACCTCCTAAACCACATTCCCATCCGGGTCACGTCACCAATACAATATCTCCAGTATCCCCCTAGCCCAGGGGTGTCAAACTAAGTCCCTGGAGTGGTGTAGCACTGCAGAGTTTAGTTCCAACCCTGCTTCAACACAATTAACTGTAGGCTTCAAACAACCCTGAAGGACTCAAGTAGTTTGATCAGATGCGTTTCATTAAGGTAAAAACTTAACTGTGCAGAGTAGTGGAATTTGACACCCCTACCCTAACCCTAACCATATAACCCTAACCGAGTTTAGGATATTTTGAAGAATGGGTCAACTATTTGTATAATGCCAGGGAGTGAGGTTTACTCACACAATGTTCACTGGCTGGCCCCCATCACACTCTCCCCAAAACCTCACTCCCATCCAGATTGTGGCAATAATTTAACCTGTCTGGTTCTACTTTCCCCACTGTGAATGCATTTCAATTGCCAGTCCATCACTAGTGCACCTCTTGAGGCCAGGAGACAGAGGATTACTTCCACATCTCTTGCTAGCTGGCCTTCCTTACACAGACATGTGGTGCCATTGCAGATTCACACTGAAGCCCCTCAACATCCCTATGTGTGTGTTTATCCCTAGGGGTTTGGTCTCAGTTGATAACGTTCCTTCAAAAAGGTGTGTGTGTGGTCAGTGCATGTGTGTGCATACCTGTTGATGTCTGCTATAATGCAAGACCAACCACCTAAAGGGGCTATCAAGATGTAATTCTCCATTGAAGTCACCTGCCCAATGCTGGATCTTTGTGTAAAGCAAGAAAAAAGCCACCATCCCTCATTGCGATAACATTACTTTTGAAAGAAAGACCTGGAGAAATGGACTATCGGGTCCCCCAGCCCACATCACACGCTAGTTCTAAATAAATGTAATGATCCAGTACTTTCCAAACTGCTGGCAGGAAGAACAGAATCGGATTTGCAAAATACAGAGCGGGAATGAACAGACCAAGCTGTAACCGGCTGGGACACGGAGCCTCAGAATGACAGTAACAAGTGGTGGCATGGACAGTTGGTGTTATAATTACATCACGAACGGGTCGTTAGCGGAGGGTCAGCACGTTCTGACACCACACCTGGTGACGGACCCGCTGAAAACGACTCGGGTTGATTAGCACATACCGAACACACCTTGTTCAAATCCATTATGACTCTCAGCATGCTAAAATTGGAAAGGGGAATCTAGAAAATCATTAAGAGCAAAATTAAAATAGTGAAGAAAATAATGGATCAGGCGATGCTGCGCAGGCTTCTAAAGGTGCACTTATTACGGGCGAAAAGCAACCCACGCAGTCCCCTCCGTCGTTTCTAAATTAACAGATGCCCATTTTAGAGGATGCCACATGCCATTAAAGCCACGGCAGTCCTGACTGCACCCATAAAGGTTTATTGCCATCAGTAAATGAAGAAATAGAGGCAAAGCTCACATGCAAAGACATTCACAAGGGAGCCCACATCTGGACCTTAAATTGTTCCTCATTTGAATCGAATTTGCCATTCGATTCATGCCAAGAGATAACGGTCATTGATTTAGACTTACAGCGTAACAGGGTTTTCGCTTTGGCTCTAGGCTTGGAGCAAACAGAACTGATATTGACAGCCCGAAACAAGGAAAAGCATAAAAGAATTAACTAGTTCACGTTCCCTCTTCAAAAAATAGCATGCACCAAAATGCTGGCAGCTGTCCTAAAAAAATCATGAAACATCCTTTAAATAAATACATACAAATCTAATTAAATATATAATTGATGTAATAGTCATTCTCCAAACTGAAGAGGAAGCTCTTAAATCAGCATATGGAACGTATATTAAACGGATCAAATCTTGACTCTTTTTCATGTGTATCCTATCAGCGAAACGGTTCAGTCTTCAACATATGGGGTGGATTTGTCCTTTTTTTAATGAAGAATGAGAGTTGGAAATGTATTTACATCAACAAAGCCCTTTAACCTGAACAGTCCCTTTAGCACTGGAGGGAAGTGTTTCCATGGAGACACGGTGAAGCCACAGGAGATTCCTCAATTGTGATAGTGCTATTAAAACAGTAACATTCCCAAATGGTTACATTTCCATTTTGCAAAGGTTATGATTGTTTAATTTGAATCTCCTTTGATAGACTGCAGTATGATCTGCTGTGTTCACTCTTCCAGAAAATGGTGTGATCGCTTTGTTATAAAAGGTTTGCACAAGATTCACTGATCCTTAAACGATGTGCTAACATTTAGTGGAAATATACACTGCACCTTATCCTTGTGATCAGATATCAGACTGGTAGATGGTGGAATTTTCTTGAATTAATTGAATTTTTAACTTCTTTTTAAAGCCAATATGCAAACAGCTTGTAACAAAACCTAAAAAAGATCTTCCCAGATCTCCTATAGGTTCTCTATGAGAGCCTGTAGACTGATTTTATGTCTTTAATTAGATTTTTTTGCAGGGAAAAATCACAAGAATATGATGTCTATGTAATATGAAATAAATGCTTATACAACATTCAGAATAACACTGTTAGTTGTAATCATACATAATTCAGATGTACACTACCTGACAAAAAGTCTTGTCACCTATTCAAGTTTTAGAAACAACAAATAATAACTTGACTTCTAGTTGATCATTTGGTATCAGAAGTGGCTTATATGAAGGGCAAAGGTCTCTAGATTATGCTTATTTTACCAAAATAAAATATGATCATGCCTTGATTATTAATTTTGTAATTAGGACAGTAAGGTCTGACTTTGCTTAAACAAAAGTCTTGTCACTTATCAGAAATAATGTACAGTATAGAATATAAAGTCATGGTGCAGTGGAAAAAAAAATAATACTGTGTATGACTCCCATGAGCTTGAACGACTGCATCCATACATCTCTGCGATGACTCAAATAACTTATTAATAAAGTCATCTGGAATGGCAAAGAAAGCGTTTATGCAGGACTCCCAGAGTTCATCAAGATTCTTTGGATTCATCTTCAATTCCTCCTCCTTCATCTTACCCCAGACATGCTCAATAATGTTCATTTCTGGTGACTTGGCTGGCCAATCCTGGAGCACCTTGACCTTCTTTGCTTTCAGGAACTTTGATGTGGAGGCTGAAGTATGAAATGGAGCGCTATCCTGCTGAAGAATTAGCACTCTTATGTGGTTTGTAATCTAATGTCTTGATACCTCAGGCTGTTGATGTCGCCATCCACTCTGCAGATCTCTCGCATGCCCCCATACTGAATGTAATTCCAAACCATGATTTTTCCCTCACCAAACTTGACTGATTTCTGTGAGAATCTTGCATTCATGCAGGTTCCAAAAGGTCTTCTGCACTATTTGTTATGATTGGGATGCAGTTCAACAGGTAGAAAAATCTACCTTCTGCCACTTTTCCAAATGATCAACTAGAAGTCAAGTTATTGTTTGTTGCTCTTACAACTGGGATCGACGACAAGTCTTTTGTCAGGTAGTGTATATAGTGTAAAGTCTCAAACATACTTCATAATCAAACAATGATAGCAGTGTAATTTTAATTATTCCTACATGATGGCAATAAATCACAGAAATTGTATAACCAGATGCCACAATTCTCAATACAATATTGAACCGTTCGGTACGACATCCACGGTTCAATACGCGCTTGTGAATTGCGGTTTTTCCGGTTTTACGTTTTAGTGTATTTTACGTTTACGTTTTAGTGTATTATGATTGTGTAATAGCCATATATACGAATGATGAGCAGGGCGGGATGTCATTCCTACCGGTAAATGTGCGTTTCGTGTCTAATGCGAAAGTGAAAGCATGCTGAAATATTAACGAGAGCTGTTTATCAGTTAGGAAGATTGAACGAAGTTACCAACTGATAATCTTTCCATATTTTAATCTTATAATATGTTATATTAGGCCTGTTGTTTTGTTTATTTCTGCACTGACAGCTCGAAAGAAAGATCAACATTGATCTGCTTCATGATCTAATGCATGATCTGATGATCGGTTCATCTATTTACTTTATTTGTAATTTAAGCCTATAATGCATAATTCTAGCCAACGTTTCTTTAATAGATTAATTCAATAGATTTTTACAAAACTTGACAACTGAAATGAGGCTCTGTATGAGAAAGTCTGACCTCTCTGATTTGTATTTAAGTCTGTGGGTGTCAAAATTAAAGTGTATATTTTCGCTTATAAAATATATACACAACTGCTCAAAAGTTTGGGGTTAGTATGATTGTTAAATATTTTAAAATAAGCTTCTCCTGCTCACCAAGGCTACATTTATTTCATCATAAATATAGCACACATTGTAAAATTGTAAAATGTTATTGCACTATAAAATAACTGTTCAAAAGTAGTTTATAATTTAATTTAATCATTTATTCCAGTGATTTTAAAGATAAATTTTCAGCTTCATTACTCCAGTCTTCAGAGTCACATGATCCTTCAGAAATCACTCTAATATTAATTATTATTGTTTTTATTATTATTATTATTATTATTATTATTATTATTATTATTATTATTATTATTTTAAATGGTAATAGTAATAAAAGCAATAATGTCTGGAGTAATAATTTTATTTGAAACTACATACAATAAGAAAGCAGTTATTAAAAAAATTAAATTCATATTTAATGCCCAGTTTGTACATATAGGCTACCAGCAGCTGTGAGATTTTAGTGTTAATTTTTTTTATTATACAATACACTAGGAACTAGTGTACCTTTATTGGCTTTGAAGTAAAATAAAAGAGTATTGCAATAAATCGTTTTAATTTTTTTCTCTTTCTTACTGTTCCTATTGCCTAAGCATAGAATAACAATAAAAAAAAACACTTAGGTGTTAAGCCATCAGAACCGAACCGAACCGAAAACCGTGTTAAAAAACCGAGGTATGTATTGAACCGTAAGCTAACTGTATTGTTGCATCCCTAAACCAAATCTATATCGCCACGATCGGATGCTTTATTAACTTTTGTTTTTATGTATATTTTACTATTGAGAGGAAAGAGCGCAGCACATTTATCTGAATTTCACTCTCAGCAGTGTAGATGCTTGTTTTCAGTATATTGCTGCAAAGTATTTAAAACATTTTTACTTCTAATGAAAATGAACAAGAGATTTGCATAAATAAATCTGGAATCACATTTAGTCTCTTGTGCACAAGTGCAAGCAAGAGTGTTGCTTATGTCATTTCTGTATTCAACATATTTATACAATTCAACAAAAGTACATTTAAAATGTGGGTTCTTTTGACACGAGCCAGTAAGGAACCAGCCAGAACACCCCTGCAACCACATAGCAACCACTCTGAATACCTTGGCAACCACACAAAAACACTCCAGCAAATGTCGCATGAGCAAGCACTGCTTACAAATTCAATCAAACAAACAAATAAACGTATAAGGGTAGTTGTTGTATGTAAAACATTTTTTTTAAGTAAAAATATTTCAATTCATGTAGTTTTAAGTCTGATGTGTGAGAAAATATCACTATCAATTCTTTCAGTTTTTTTATTGTACCCTAAAAATGTCCTATGGTGTGACTATAGCAAAATATATACAAATAGCGTGAGAGTGATTTATCTTCCTTCTTTGACACTTATCTTCATATAGTGCTATTTATTTTATAGGAAATTATGACTATTCTTTTTATCTACATGACTTGTCAAACTTGTTGGACATTTTCAACAAATAAGGGTGTCACAACAAAGGACAAAAAAAACTTAGGTTTTATAGTAGTTCCAAAACTGTTAAATAAAAATTCTAACCTGCAGATCATGGGCTTCACAGGGGGCTTCAGTCACATGATCATAATGGGATCCTCCCTATAAGCATATAGTGTCGGCACCAATGGTGTAGTGGTTAGTGCGTTGACACTTGCACTCCGGTGCTCACAGCGACCCGAATTAGATTCCCGCCTAGAGGTTCTATGCCAATCCTTCCCCTCTCTCTGCTCCCCACACTTTACTGTCAATACTGTCCTGTCAAATAAAGGTGAAAACCCCGGAAAGAAATGAATATAAAAAATAAGCATAGGGTGTCACACAAGAGGACAATGTTTTCAGTGACAAAATGTATCAAGATTAATAAAAATAATACTAATAAATATATGAATAAAACAACTGCCATTTACTAAAATAAACACTTGTAATATTAGGGATTTATTAACGGTTTTACGACGCCTCACAGCATGAAGGTCGCTGGTTCGAATTCCGGCTGGGTCGGTTGGCATTGTTGTGTGAAGTTTGCATGTTCTACATGTGAATTGGATGAAATAAATTTGCCGTAGTGTATGAGTGTGTGTGAATGCAAGTGTATGGGTGTTTCCCCGTACTGGGTTGCGGCCGGAAGGGCATCCGCTGTGTAAAATATATACTGGAAAAATTGGTGGTTCATTCCACAGTGGCAACTCCTGATAAATAAGGGACTAAGCCGAAGACTTAATGAATGAAAAAATAAAGCTTTTAACGGTTAAAGTTAGTATATATAAACAAATTAACCTGCAGTTATATAGTGTATAGGTCATGTCTATTTGTACATGTTCAATGAAGTGTATATAACAAGAGGTGCATGGAAGACAAAGAAATGTTTGACCATTTACTGCATTTTAAATGATTTACTCATTCATTCAGCTTAATCCCTTTTTCATCAGGGGTCACCACAGCGGAATAAACCACCAACTTATCCAGCATATAATTTACACAGCGGATGCCCTTCCAGCAGCAACCCAGTACTGGGAAACACCCATACTCTCTCACATGCACACACATACGCCAATTTAGTTTATTCCATTTACCTGTACCAAAGCAAACTCCACACAGAAATGCTAACTGACCCAGCTGAGACTTGAACCAGTGACCTTCTTGCTGTGAGGTGACAGTGCTAACCACTAAGCCACCTAGTAGCCCATTTTAAATGATGTCAATACTAATTCTATTCATTATTGTCATGTGTGACGGTGAAAATGCAACATCACGTCAACAACCCATAAATCCACTTTTCTTAATACTCGCAGCACAACACACGAATGTTCAGTTGCACAAGACACTGCTTCTGTGCATTTCCGCCACTGATGTCCTCAAGCAGACATACTGAAGGCCTGTATAAACTTCTCCAGAAGTCAAACAGTGGGTCGTATAGCGTGTTGGTTATACAGGGGATAATGACAGCGCAGCGGCAAACTGGTTTAGTGTGTCTGTCAGTCAGACAGTGCTGCCTCAGGCCCCCTGACACACCTGTGTTATGGTTAAACGTAAAGCCTGTTTTCGCAGTGTGTGTGTGTGTGAGTGTGTGTGTGTGTGTGTGTGTGTATGCGGGGATTTGCTTAAGGGGGTTGGTGGGTCGGTTGAGCGGGAACTGCTGAAGTGGCAGGTGGAAGCTTTCAGTGACAAAACAAACTCACTCAACATTTCTCTTCTCAGCAGTCCACTCAATCTTTTTGCACTCTTTCTCCACCTTTCACTATCTGCCTTTATTTCTTTAAGCCCCCCGCTCCTTTCTTTACTTTTCTTTTTCTTTGTCTAAGTGAGTAAATAACTAAAAGCAACAAAGCCAATCTTATCTGGATGTTTCTTCGACTTTGGGCACATTTATGAGCCAAGAGCTGAGCTTTTTATTTGATTTGATTTATTTGAACAGCTTTTTATTTTGCAATATACAGAGCTCAACATAAATGAGTGCACCCCATTTAGAAAATGAATATTTTGATCCATTTCTCAGTGAATATGGGTAATATATATTGGTGCATTTGAACAAAACAGATTTATTAAATGGACTTATTTAATAAAATAATATTTTAATCACAGAACATCTTTGGAAATAGAAAGATAATACATTTAAATTTGTGTGAAATATTGGAAAAAAAATTACAAACCACTAAATTTCAACAAAAATTTCAACATTTTTTTTTTTGTTTTTCATGAATTTAGCTCTTATTTGCTCATATAAATTTGGGTGAACTAGTTTTTGGATCGTTATTGTAAGTTATTTTGTTAGATAAGCTACAGATTTGGCTTCAGTACGGACTAATCTAATGTATATGCACAAATATAATATTGTATAGCTTCCTATAGAAATTTGTGAGGGGTGTACTTAATTATGTTCAGCACTGTGAAAGAGAACCAGAGAGAGAAAAGATGGAGCCAAAGAGATAAAGAGGGAGAGATAAATGGAGACAAAACAGTTAAAACCGATGAAGCCAAAGATTAAGTGACAAAACGTAAAAAGGGGCGAAAGATATGGACAAGTCGCAGGGGGGAGAACAGACTGAACACGTGTTAAAGGGATAGTTCACGCAAAAATGAACATTTCTGACTGTTTATTCGCCTTCAAGTGGTTCCAAACATGTATGAGTTTCTTTCTTCTGTTAAACACACACATGAGATAGTTTGAAGAAAGCCGAAAATCTGTAACCATTGACTTCCATAGAAGGAAAAACAAATACTATGGTTAACATTTTTCTAAATATCTCCTTTTGTGGTTTGAAAGAAGTAAAGGGTGATGCCTTTAAGCAAAAGCTACTTTAAAACTAGATGTGGAGGTATTTTTAAATTATTTTAAAACGTCTTTTAAAAAGTAGTTAGAATTTTAAAGTTGCAGTGTTTATAGTACTTTCAATCAAATAATCTGGTCATAAATCAGATTGATGTTTAAAAAGCCTTGAGGTAAAAATCTGTATCGGTCTGAATGAGCTCTTTTTAATTCTGATCGGACTGAAGGGGCATTGAAATAATCTCATTGGCAGGATAAATCCCATCAGCAAGAAAAACACTTGAATTTGACTATTTTTTGGCTATTCAAAAAATAAACATGTAGCGCCATGTTGACAATTAAGGAAAAAACCCCAAGAAGAGTATATAAACTTTCTGTTCATTTATAACAGATTTATGCTACTACTGTATTATTAGTAGTTGTAATATTATTATTAACGTTTTTAATAAGTTTTATAGCGACGCAGTGGCACAGTAGGTAGTGCTGTCGCCTCACAGCAAAAAGGTCACTGGTTCGAGCCTCGGCTGGGTCAGTTGGCGTTTCTGTGTGGAGTTTGCATGTTCTCCCTGTGTTCGCGTGGGTTTCCTCCGAGTGCTCCGGTTTCCCCCACAGTCCAAAGACATGCGGTACAGGTGAATTGGGTAGGCTAAATTGTCCGTACTGTATGAGTGTGATTGCGTGTGTATGGATGTTTCCCAGAGATGGGTTGCAGCTGGAAGGGCATCCGCTGCGTAAAACATGTGCTGGATAAGTTGGCGATTCATTCCGCTGTGGCGACCCCGGATTAATAAAGGGACTAAGCCGAAAAGAAAATGAATGAATGAATAAGTTTTATTGTTTTCAAGCTGTAAATGAAAGAATTTTTCAAATGAAAGAAATACTGTTTGCAAATAAGGGCTAAAAGCACCTAATAATCAAAATATAATCAAACATCGGTTTACTTGTGCTGCTGAAAACATGGCATTTGTATTTTATGTTAAATCCGCTGCTATCATCTTAAATTGACATCCTTTTGTGCTACTTATATGATGTTTTAAGTTTCTTTCTTCTGTTGAACACAAAAGAAAATGTTTTGAGAAATGTTACAAACCGGTAACTATTGACTTCCATATTCAAATATTAAGGAAGTCGACGGTTTCCAATAATTTGTCAAAATATCTTCTTTTCTGTTCAAGAAAGAAGCAAATGAAAATATCCCTTAAATTTCACTAGTTTGATTGAAGTAAAGTTTAATTGCATCATTAGGTAAATTCACCTAAAATCACACACTGAGCTGAACTGTTATAAAATGAGAAAGTATGTTTGGCCTTTTTATTTTGTAAAAAAAATTGTAAAAAATTAAAGAACAGGCTGGACTTTTTTTGGCAAGTCGTTAAAAACATATACTGTATAATGGATTGTTTTTAATTCTTTTTAAGTGCACCTATAGCCAGTGGTGTAAAGAAACAAATTACAAATACTCCAATTACTGTAATTGAGAATATTTTCTCAGGAATTGTAATTTACTAAGTAGTTTTAAAAATGTGTACTTTCCCTTGAGTACATTTTTAGTGCTGTATCGGTACTTTTACTCCACTTTATTACTTTCTTGTCTATGGGGATTAGAAAAATCAGTCCTGTGATTCCTATCCAATTTAATCACACATAGAAAGCAAATCACATCATACTGAACAACCTCAAGACATGGGCGCTTTATAAATGCAGCAAACCTTTTGGAAGCATTACAAATGTCCAAGAAGATGTCCAAAATCTATAGACGCAATGAACCAGAGACTGCATGTTACTGATGAGAAAATGAAGGATGTTGACTGTATGATGACTGAAATCACTAAACAGCCTTAAACTACCACTAAATGGAATGAATGAAGAATGGAAGGAAGGGCCGCATGAGGGAAGGACCGAACAAGGAATGGAAGGAAGGACCAAATGAATGAAGGAAAAATTCAAGAAAGGATTGAACAAACTAATGAATGAATGAATGAATGAACGAAGGACCTAATGAAGAAAGGAACAAAATATGAATGAACGAACGAATTAATAAGCGAATGAATGAAGGGAAAAATAAAGGAAGGACCAAACGAATGAAGGAAGGATTCAAGAAAGAACTAAACAGGGAAGAATGAATGAATGAATGAATGAATGAATGAATGAATGAATGAATGAATGAATGAATGAATGAATGAATGAATGAATGAATGAATGAACAAAAGACCTAATGAAGGAAGGAACAAAATATGAACGAACAAATGAATGAAGAAAGGAATGAACAAACGAATGAATGAAAGACAGAAAAACAAACAATGGAAGGAAGGTTGGAAGTGACAAACATATATAGGAAGATCACTAAATGCACTACAGAATGTTACGTTTACACACACACATGCACAAACTGCACGTAAACACGTCAACTTTTCACAGTGTAATACTCACTACTCTTGAGTACTTTTTACTCATATTTTGAGTAATATTTACAACAGATACTTTTAATCTACTCACACTACATTTTTGGGGAAGGTAATGGTACTTTTACCTGAGTATGATTTTTCAGTACACCTTACTGCCTATAGCACACAGAAAAAAACATGTGTATTGGATTGGGATTGGGAATATTGACAGATATTCAAAATAAAATTGATTTATTATTGTATTTGGGCACACACAAATGAAACTGATGGGACATCCCTGATGAATTCACATTTTAATATATGAATTGTATTAAAACTATAAAAGTATTTCACAGTGAATCTAACAGTTAGGTTTGACCAAGTCTTCTTGGTTTTTTCCCTTAATACGCAACATGGCACTACATGTTTATGTTTTGAATAGCCAAAAAAAGTTAAATACAGTAGTTTTTTTCTTGTTGATGGGATTTTTTCTTACCAATGAGATTATTTCAGATCTTCACGCTCCTTCAGTCTGATCAGAATTAAAAAGAGCTCACTCAGACGGATATAGATTTTTACCTCAAGGCTTTTTAAACATCTATCTGATTTATGACCAGATTAATTGGTTGAATGTACTATAAACACTGCAACTTTAAAAATCTAACTACTTTTTCATTTTAACTTCAAAATACCTCCACATCTACAGTTTCAAAGTAGCTTCTTTAAAGGCATAGTTCACCCAAAAATGAAAGTTCTATCATCATTTACTCACCCTTCACTTCTTTCAAACCACAAAAGAAGATATTTTGAAAAATGTTAACTGAAGTATTGTTTTTCCTACTATGAAAGTCAATGGTTAGAGATTTTCGTCTTTCTTCAAACTATCTCTTGTGTGTGTTTAACAGAAAAAAGAAACTCATACATGTTTGGAACCACTTGAAGGCGAATAAACAGTCAGAAATGTTCATTTTTGATTGAACTATCCCTTTAACATGTGTTCTGTCTCAGTTTTCCCCCCTGCGACTTGTCCATATCTTTCGCCCCTTTTTACATTTTGTCACTTATTCTTTGGCTTCATCGGTTCTAACTGTTTTGTCTCCATTTATCTCCCCCCCTCTCCCTCTTTATCTCTTTGGCTCCATCCTTTCTCTCTCTGGTTCTCTCTGAGAGTGCTTATTGTAGTGCCTGAGGAGGACACAGACAAAGAGCGTTTGCGCTTCCCCGCCACCTCCTCTCTGTCTGTGCTTTTCCCCGAGGCGTCTCTCCTCCACCATCACCCCCTCCTCCCTCTCACCGGGGTCCTGTCTCTCTCCTTCCCCTTCTTCTGTTGTTCGTCGAACTCCGCTCTCTCCATGTGCTCCGTCTCTCCTGCAGGTCTGTTGTTCTCACCCTCTCCACACTCTTCTGCTCCAGCGCTGTCACACACACACAAGCAGACACAACACACTGTAGGAAGGCTCAAACATATACAGTTGAAGTCAGAATTTTCAGCCCCTCTGAATTATTAGCCCCCCTGTTTATTTTTTCCCCCAATTTCTGTTTAACGAAGATAATTTTTTTAACACATTTCTAAACATAATAGCTTTAATAACTCATTTCTAATAACTGATTTATTTTATCTTTGCCATGATGACAGTACATAATATTGTACTAGATATTTTTCAGGATACTTCTATACAGCTTAAAGGTGACATTTAACGATAGTTTGTTCTGTAGACAATGGAAAAAATATATAGTTTAAACGGGCTAATAGTTTTGACCATAAAATGGCTTTCCAAAAATTTAAATTCTAGCCGAAATAAAACAAATAAGACTTTCTCTAGAAGAAAAAATATTATCAGACATACTGTGAAAATTTCCTTCCTCTGTTAAACATAATTTGGGAAATATTTAAAAAAGAAAAAACTAAAGCAAAGGGGGGCTAATAATTCTGACTTCAACTGTATTTTTTTTCTTTTTTTAATATTTCCCAAATTATGTTTAACAGAGCAAGGAATTTTTCACAGTATTTCCTATAATATTTTTTCTTCTGGAGAAAGTCTTTTTTGTTTTATTTCGGCTAGAATAAAAGCAGAATTGAATTTTTTTAAAAACATTTTAAGGTCAGTATTATTACCCCCCTTAAGCTATTTTTTCCCGATTGTCCACAGAACAAACCACTGTTCTAGAATGACTTGCCTAACTTATCATAACTTGGCTAGTTAAGCCTTTAAATGTCACTTTAAGCTAAATAGTATCTTAAAAAATAACTAGTCAAATATTATTGACTGTCATCATGGCAAAGATAAAAGAAATCAGCTATTAGAAATGAGTTATTAAAACTATTATGTTTAGAAATGTTTTAAAAGAATCTTCTCTCAGTTAAACAGAAATTGGGGACAAAAATATACTGGAGGGCTAATAATTCTGACTTCAACTCTATACGTTATTCAGTCCCTCTAGAATTTTGTGGAACATTTGTCTGCTTTTATGCGGCCTGAAATTATTTTGGTCTTACTTTTCTCCAGATTTGCAGCATTTCTTGTGCCGTGTTTGTAATATGACTAGTAAATCTAATGTAAAACACTGACGATTTTAAAAGGTTAGTTCACACATGAGTGAAAATTACATCATCATTCTCTTCCACATGTTGTTGCATATGTGTTATGAGTTTTTTCTTCTGTAAAACACAAAAGAAGATATTTTGAAGAATGTTGTTTGCTGGCACCCATCGACTTCCATAGTGGGAAAGAAAATACTTTTGAAGTCAATATATGTTCAAAATATCTTCTTTTGTGTTTAAAAGTAAAACTAAAATAGTTGTTAAAAATGTAGGGTCACACTTTATTTTGATGGTCCATTTGAATATCAGTAGACTGTCTGCTTAATATCTGTTGACACTGACATTTAACAGTCCTTCAACAAACATTTAACTGACTATAAGAAACTTTGCAAGTACATATCAACTTACACTAACCCCAACCCCAACCCTAACCCCAACCTAACAGTCTACTTATAATCTAATGATAATTAGTTGCAATGTAACTTAAATTCAACAAACGGACCGTCAAAATAAAGTGTGACCAAATGGAGTAAATGGGGTGTCATGGTGGCGCAGTGGTTAGCACTATCCCCTCGCAGCAAGAAGGTCTCTGGTTCGAGCCCTGGCTTGGTCAGTTGGCATTTCTATGTGGAGTTTGCATGTTCTCCCCTTCTTCGCGTGGGTTTCCTCCGAGTGCTCTAGTTTCCCCCACAGGCCAAAGACGTGGTATAGGTGAATTGAATAAGCTAATTTGTCTGTAGTGTATGTGTGTGAATGCAAAAGTGTATAGATGTTTCCCAGTACTGGGTGGCGGCTGGAAGGGCATCCGCTGCGTAAAACATATGCTGGATAAGTTGGCGGTTCATTCCACTGTGGCGACCCAAGATTAATAAAGGGACTAAGCCGAAAAGAAAATGAATGAATGAATGAAATTTAGTAAATGATGACAGAATTTTCTTTTTTAGTGTTTGTGAACTATCCCTTTAATAATGATCCAAAATCAAACAAAAAGTGCTCAGGGGTAGCTTAAATAATGTGTCGGTGCTCTTTGGGTAAGGAATTTCTCAGAATAAACGGCAAAAATCAATCCAAGGCACTTGAAAAATGTAGAAAAAATATTAAAAAGCCTTTATTAACATGACTATTCCTTAAACAAACGGTGCAGTTTTAAGGAATAGCCACGTCAATAAAGGCTTTTTAATAATTTTCCCACATTTTTCAAGCGCCTTGGACTGATTTTTGTGCTTTATCTCTTTAATGAATTGCTATAAATGCTAGAAGTGATTTTAGGCATGATGATATTTTAATATGAAGTATGAATATGGATGTTAATTCTGTCATTTCTTCAAGATAAATCTGTGAGGGTTATTAAATTCCTAATAAATATAGTCTAAAAATATAAACTTTATTGTACACAGTAAGTAAAACATCCACTTGAAAATATTATTTATGTTTAATTCTGTAAGCTACTGATGACATTTCATCCAAATGTCTGTTTTCAGACATGTTTATATTTATTTTTAAACAACACAGAAGAGTTAAGAAATACATATTTAATCTCAATATTTAAATATATTTCTTAATAATCCTGAGAAACTGATGAGCCCAAACGTAGTACCAATATACTATGCATTTCTATATGACATGCATACATTACATAAAAATACCATTCACAGTCTAATGTGTCACGTTGTTAATTTCCAAAGTGTCATTTCACACCAGGTGTGTGATTAATACAGCATACAGCCCTGATTTACAGATGAAGAGTGACATATACTGTACGTGATATTGTGCATTCGTCTTAAGAGCCTGTATCTGAGCAGAAGGGATATTTTAAAATCTGCCATATAAATGTTGGGTCTATATAGCAGCGGTGTAATTTAGACATGTCTCTGAGATGGACTGTTATACCAGGCCTGGACAGAGACGAGACGGGACGGGACGGGAGATCAGCAGGTGGTGGAGGGGGGTTTTGGTTACACCCCTTTGGGAGTGAGTGACTGACAGCTTAACGTACTGCCATTAAAAAAGCTGTATGACATGTTCCACATGCTTGCTGAGGAGGGGATGGGGGTCTGTGTTTGTAAGCGGCGGGAGAGCTGAACCCTGGGGAAGGCCGTATGCTTTCAGAAAAGACGAGACAGAAAAGACTGAAACAGTCCAAACCGACAGCAGCAGTCACAATGAACCATAGCAGCCATGCCTAAATACAAGACAACAATGTCTGCGTTCACAAATGAACATTTATAAAAAGGTAACAAATATCAATTTAATAAGATGCTACTTGTGAATAGGGTAAAGAAATTAACTAATAATTACACTAACATTATATTTAGTCATTTAGCATTCAGCGATTCAATGAGCAGAGGTAATACAGACAAGAAATGCTAGTTATACAAAAGAACTTGATAATGCTCAGAGATTAGCCATTAACATCCATAGCCAGAAAACAAATACTAAGGAAGTCAATGGTTACCGGTTTTCAACATTCTTTAAAATATCTCATATTCTTTTCAGCTTAGTCCCTTTATTAATCAGCTATTCATTGAAGAATGCCAAACCAGAAACGTTGAGGAGCTCACAGACTTTGATTTTTTGGTCTAAAAAAAGAGACATTTATTTATTTTCCTACAGCTTAGTGCCTTATTTATCAGGAGTCACCACAGTGGAATGAACCGTCAACTATTGCAGCATATGTTTTACGCAAAGGATGCCTCTCCAGCTGCAACCCATCACTGGGAAACACCCATAGACTCTCATTCACACATATACACTACAGACAATTTAGCTTACCCAATACTGAGGCACCCAAAGGAAACCACTCGAACACATGCAAACTCCAACTGACCCAGGCGAGGCTCGAACCAGCAACCTTCTTGCTGTGAGGCGACAGCGCTACCCACTGTGCCACCGCGCCGCCCCCATTTTGTTTTCAACAGAACAAAAAAAAAAGTAAACAGGTTTAAGAACAAATCAAGTGTGAATAAACAATGGCAGATGTTTTTGGATGGGTGAACCATCCCCTTCAATATGCAAATGAGGTATTGTTTAATTAAATATGCAATAATTTGCACATGTTTCTAGCACACAGATCTGAACACTAAACGAAGTCAAGTTCAAAATTCATTCATTCATTGATTTTCTTTTCTTTTCTTTTCTTTTCTTTTCTCGAATCAGCGACCTTCTTGCTGTGAGGCGATCGTGCTACCCACTGCGCCACTGTGTCACCCCAAGATCAAAATTCTTGATCATTTTTTTGACTTTTTTGACAAAATGACAGTAAATATTGGTTAAAGTTTGAGGGATTTTACTCTTTCATTCCTCCATAACAATACTCTGAACAACAAACAAATTTTTTTTTATATTTCATTATATGACTTGTATTTCATAATCAAGCAATTATGTATGAAAACATCCCTCTGTAACAATCTTCTGAAAATATATATGAATAAAACTATAAAGTGTTATAAGTGTTATATAAGAATTTATTTTGAGAAAAAGGCCTTTGACAGAAACCCTTAAATGTGGATTCTGAATGTTTCTTTGCATTAGACTAAAACACTTTATGAAAGCCAAAAAGCCCAAAACTTCTAAATTGACAGGTGCATGAAATACTGTTTTGCTTGTAGGATCTCGCTTTAAAGTTTATTACAAATAATGTGCAACCACTGGCATATTCTTAACTTCAGACTATACAATTGTGCAGTTCTCTAAAGTTCAGTAATACTGAAATATGACCATTACACCCATATATATGTTTAGACCTTTGCAAATGTAGCCTTTTCTTTGAAACACAATAACGTAATATGAGTATTAGTAGTAGTTTTACTATTATTTTTCTGCATGCTTATGTTTTTCTGGAGAGAAATGCTGCTAATTATGTAAACTTGTGAAGTTTCAAGTGTTGTGGGAATTTACATTTGTCCCTGTGCAAGATGCATGTTGTCATTCTCTTTATAGTTTTTATTAGGTTCTTCATTCTGAAGAGTCAAAAGACTTTCTCAGCAAATGGTGCCTTTGTGTAATATTAATTATATAATGTATCATTAACATATTAAACACACACACACACAAAAAAACTTCTTTATAATAAATGTGTGTAAAAATAAACTGAGCAGATGTAAACGATCTCTAAAAAAATGCTTTTCTGTGCTTTTTATTTCTCACTTCTTCACATCTTCTGAGAAAACCGAGAATTTGAAGTTCAGGAAGTGGAAGAGAAAGTGACCATACTATTTCTAAAGGTTTCTTTCATGGCATTTCTCAACAGTTCATTATATTTAACAGATACTGGCCTTGTCTAAATTTTATTATTTCATTGTAGTGATTTTTTAATTTTATTTATTACAATGATTATTTTCTTGGCATGCACAAAATGCAAAAAGTATTATTTTCATTTAATTTTGAGCATTATTTTCATTTAAGTATTGCTCTTAATAGATTTTTTTAACATTTTTGATTGTTTGATTGATTTACTTTATTGATACTTTACTGATTGTTTATAATAAATAAATAGAATGAATTGGTGATGGGGCGACACAGTGGCGCAGTGGGTAGCGCTCTCGCCCCACAGTAAGAAGGTCGCTGGTTCGAGCCCCAGCTGGGTCAGTCGGAATTCATGTGTGGAGTTTGCATGTTCTCCCTGCGTTCGAGTGGGTTTCCTCCAGGTGCTCCGGTTTCCCCCACAAGTCCAAAGTCATGCGATACAGTAAGCTAAAAAATTGTCCATAGTGTATGTGTGTGAATGAGAATGTATGGGTGTTTCCCAGTGATGGGTTGCAGCTAGAAGGGCTTCCGCTGCGTATAACATAAGCTGTATAATTTGGTGGTTCATTCCGCTGTGGCGACCCCAGATTAATAAAGGGACTAAGCCGAAAAGAAAATGAATGAATGAATGAATGAATGAATGAATGAATTGGTGATGGGGGTGGCACAGTGGCTCAGTGGTTAGCACTGTCGCCCGTGTTTATGTGGGTTTCCTCCAGGTGCTCCGGTTTCCCCCACAGTTCAAAGACATGCACTATAAGTGAATTGGGTAAACAAAATTGGCCATAGTGTATGAGTGCGTGTGTGAATGTGAGTGTATGGGTGTTACCCAGTACTGGGTTGCGGCTGGAAGGGCATCAGCTGTGTAAAACATATGCCAGAATAACTGGCAGTTCATTCCGTTGTGGCAACCCCTGATAAATAAGTGACTAAGCCGAAGGAAAATGAATGAATAAATGAACAAAATGATGATGGATGACTGATAATCCAAGAACTCACTCATCCATCACTATTTCATTCATTCATTCATTCATTCATTCATTCATCCATTCATTCATTTTCTTTTAGGCTTAGTCCCTTTATTAATCTGGGGTCGCCACAGCGGAATGAACCGCCAACTTATCCAGCACATGTTTTACGCGACGGATGCCCTTCCAGCCGCAACCCATCTCTGGGAAACATCCATACTCACTGATTCACACTCATACACTACGGACAATTTAGCCTACCCAATTCACCTGTACCGCATGTCTTTGGACTGTGGGGAAAACCGGAGCACCTGGAGGAAACCCACTCGAATGCAGGGAGAACATGCAAACTCCACACAGAAATGCCAACTGACCCAGCCGAAGCTTGAACCAGCGACCTTCTTGCTGTGAGATGACAGTACTACCTACTGCGCCACTGCGTCGCCCCATAACTATTTCATTCTATTTATTTATTTTAAACAAATGAATTATTTTAACATACCTCTACACGAGAACACAGTCACCCATTTTTCATTTATATGAAAACTTGTATATTAATACATTATGCTTAGTATCGTAATAAATAATATTGGTACTTTGTAATGCCATAACCACAAATTCATAGGTTTTAGGATATGACATATTTGATGGTAATAGATTAGCATTAGCCATTAAAAGCCCATATTGGTTGACCACTAATTAGAATATTGAGAGGAAACGTCCCCCTCAATGTCTCTGCCGGTTAAAGAAAAAATGAATAGTATTTTTTTTCTGAAGCGCTTAGGCACCAACTGGGCTGGAAACATTGTTAGACTATTTAATAAAAAAGCTATTCTTCACATGCTGAGATACAACTACAAAACCTTAAAGTACCACTGCTGATTTTTGCACTAATGCAGGTCTGAAATCCACAGTCCAACAAACTGCAAGCTTAAATTTTAAAGAGACAGTTCAACATTTACTCACCATCAAGAGGTTGTAATCCTTTATGAGCTTCTTTTTACTGTTGAACACAAAAGAGATGGGTTGTTGCATGATGTTGCATCATCACTGTAACACATGACAAAAAATGTATGCTCCTTACACTGGCTGCCTATTAAGTTTCGTATTGATTACAAAATATTACTTCTTACCTATAAAGCCTTAAATAATCTAGCTCATGTTTATCTAACCAACCTTCTGTCTCGCTACAATCCAACCCGCTCTTTAAGATCTCAAAACTCAGGTCTTCTAGTAGTACCTAGAATAGCAAAGTCGAGTAAAGGAGGTCAAGCCTTCTCATCTATGGCCCCTAATATCTGGAATAGCCTTCCTGATAATGTCCGAGGCTCAGACACACTCTCTCACTTCAAAACTAGATTAAAGACCTATCTTTTTAGCAAAGCATATACCCAATGCATTACATAGCGGTATGACGCATGATGTGCCCCACGCAGGTTTTTGCTTCTTGTTTATATACATTATGAACAGCAGCTACGCTAATTATTCTCTTTATTCTGTATTTCCACCTGGGGGTATTTATCCCGAGGCCCTCAGACTATGCAGCGCCACTGATGCGATCAAAGACCAGCGACAAGATGATCCCAAGGTTTTCATCATCCTGGACCAGGCCGTATCCTGAGCAGCTGCTGTGGTGCCATGGTGGAGTGAGAGCATGAGACTGATTCCTGTGATGCCCCAGGGACAGACAAGTCTTCGCTGAGGTCCAGCTTCCTGCGCCTAGACTGCAGCTCTGCACAAGACGTCTGGCCATAGGAGAAATGGTCATGCCCAACTGCGCCAGGTTTCTCTCGAGGTTTTTTAAATCTTCACTTTCGCCAATTGGTGAAGTTTTTTTTCCTCGCCGCTGTCGCCACTGGCTTGCAAGGTTCGGGATCTGTAGAGCTGCGCATCGATGGATTTGCTCTTCAGTGTTTGGACTCTCAGTAGAGAATATTAACCCACACTGAACTGAGCTAAACTAAACTGAATTGAACTTAAACTCTGAAAACTGAACTGACACGGTTTCAATTCACTATAATCTTCTATTTGAAGTTGCTTTGACACAATCTACATTGTATAAGAGCTATACAAATAAAGATAAAAGATAAAAAATATAAAAAAAATAAATGTAATTAGTATTGACATCATTTAAAATGCAGTAAATGTTCAAACATTTATTTGTGTTCCATAGACCTCTTGTTATAAAAACAGCTGTGTTTTTAAACATTTTAGCCAAATCTGTCCTATACTCCTATGATTGTTTCAAGTGAAGTTCAATAAAATACTAAATTATTCAAACTCTTAATAAATACAGCAGGCCTCAGAAATACCTCTGAAATTTTCACATATTTTACTTTTTTAAAACACAAAAAAGGTAAAATATTATAAATAAGTAAAATATTATATTGTTGTCCTTTGGTGCGATGCCCTATTAATTAAAAATGTCAAACATCCAACAAGTCGTAGAGAAAAAAAGAATATTATTCATAATTTTTATATAAAATTATTAGCTATAAAATGCTATATGAAAAGAAGTGTCCAACAATAAAAAAAATAAATATTATTATGAGTAGTTTTTTTCTATTTTTTGCTGTCACATAAGACATATTTAAGATACAATTAAGTAAAAATGTAAGTAAATAAAAAAATTCAACTGTTAAAATTAATGACCCTGTATATATATATATATATATATACATACATACACACACACACACACATACTCACCGGCCACTTTATTAGGTATACCTTACTAGTACCGGGTTGGACCCCCTTTTGCCTTTAGAACTGCCTTAATCCTTCATGGCATGGATTCAACAAGGTACTGGAAATATTCCTCAGAGATTTTGGTCCATATTGACTTGATAGCATCACACAGTTGCTGGATATTTGTTTGCTGCACATCCATGATGCGAATCTCCCGTTCCACCACATCCCAAAGGTGCTCTATTGGATTGACCTCTGGTGACTGTGAAGGTCATTTGAGTACAGTGAACTCATTGTCATGTTCAAGAAACCAGTCAGATGATTCACGTTTTATGACATGGTGTGTTATCCTGCTGGAAGTAGCCATCAGAAGATGGGAACACTGTGGTCATAAAGGGATGGACACGGTCAGCAACAATACTCAGGTAGGCTGTGGCGCTGACACAATGCTCAATTGGTACTAATGGGCCCAAAGTGTGCCAAGAAAATATCCCCCACACCACTACATCACCATCACCAACCTGAACTGTTGATCCAAGGCAGGATGGATTAAGGATTTCATGTTGTTGACGCCAAATTCTGACCATCTACCATCTGAATGTTGCAGCAGAAATTGAGACTCATCAGACCAGGCAACGTTTTTCCAATCTTCTATTGTCTGATTTTGGTGAGCCTGTGCAAATTGTAGCCTCAGTTACTGTTGCCTCAATCAGCTTGAACCAGTCTGGCCATTCTCCTCTGACCTCTGCCATCAACAAGGCATTTGCGCCAACAGAACTGCCGCTCACTGAATATTTTCTCTTTATTGGACCATTCTCTGTAAACCCTAGAGATGGTTGTGCGTGAAAATCACAGTAGATCAGCAGTTTCTGAAATACTCAGACCAGCCCGTCTGGCACCAACAACCATGCCAGATTCAAAGTCCCTTAAATCACCTTTCCTCCCCATTCTGATGCTCGGTTTGAACTGCAGCAGATCATCTTGACCATGCCTACATGCCTAAATGCATTGAGTTGCTGCCATGTGATTGGCTGATTAGAAATTTGCATTAACAAGCAGTTGGACAGGTGTACCTAATAAAGTGACCGGTGAGTGTATATATATACTGTACTGTACCTTCAGACTTCAAACTACATAAATATCTCATTTATTTCATTAAAAATTTTGTTTTACAAAAAAAAATAATTTTTTACTGCCCATTTCTTACCATATTCTGAAGAGTGTTGGAAACCGATAGTCATTCCCTTCCATAATAGGAAAAAAAATACTAATGGCTACCAGATTTTCAGCATTCTTCAGTATATCATCCTCTGTGTGTAACAGTATAGGAGAATTATAGAGAAACTTTTATGAATTATAGAGAAACTTTTATTGTGTAATCACTAAATAATCTGCCACTATTAAAAAATAGAAATACATAGATTCAAGTGATGAAGAGGACACACAGGCCTAAGAAAGAGTGCAGACAGAGGGTATGCAATAAATTTAGACAACAGAAGAAAGAAACTCAAACAGGTTTGGAACAAGTGGAGGGTTAGAAAAATATTTCACACTTTTACTTTTAGGGTGAACTATCCCTTTAACTCAACTCTTCACAATATCTCTGGAATTCAACCTGCAGAGAGGAAACTACTGGTGAGTTGATGGTGAGTTGAACTATTTGCGCGAGAGATCTGACACTCCAGTCCTCCATCAAGAACGGCCTCACACTCTCTCATCATGAAGGAGCTAGCCGCGACATACGAGAAGGTTACGCAGATTATGACGATGACAGAGATGCTGTTTGTTTAAAGGGCGACAGCGGCTCAAATCCACCTCGCAGAGTTTAGTCTTACTGAAGAGTCCAGCTCTTATTGTAATCCAACTGCGCATACTTGAAACTCAAGCTCAGTGGGGACGGATGCCGCCGAGGTGTACTTTTAACAATACTAAAGCAACTGCGCAGATAGAATGTCATCAGTCTCGCTCCTTGAGAGTCTGTTTACAGATTATTTGAGATAGAAGCCAGTAAAATTTACGGATCTAAAAACAAGCTTGTAGTGAAAGCACAATAGTCACGAAGAGTGCGTGGATCTCAACATTGGAAATTCTGTCATCACTCATTCATTCTCAAATTGTTTTATTCATTGCAAAATGCCAAATCAGAAACTTTGAGGAGCTCGCAGACTTTGATTTTTTGGCTCAAAAAAAGAGACATTAATTTCTTCATTAATTCTCCTTCGACTTAATCCCTTATTTATCAGGGGTCGCCACAGTGGAATGAACCGCCAACTATTCCAGCATATGTCTTATGCAGCAGATGCTGCCACAACCCAGTACTGGGAAACACTTATTAACGGTCTCATTCACACACACTCATACACTACGACCAATTTAGTTCATCCAATTCACCTATAGCGCATGTCTTTGGACTGTGGGTCAAACCAGAACACTCAGAGGAAACCCACGCCAACACGGGGAAAACATGCAAACTCCACATAGAAATGGCAACTGGCCCAGCCGTTACTCGAACCAGTGACCTTCTTGCTGTGAGGCAACAGTGCTAACCACTGAGCCACCATGCTTCAAAAAGAGACATGCTTTTAAAAATATATTATTTTGTGCTTAACTGAATGAAAGAAGCAATAGAGATTTGAGATATACAAGTTAATAAGCAAATATAATCAAATGAAATTATAATCAAATGTTGGAAATATAGGCCAAAGCTTTACTTATTATTATTATTTAATTATTTGTTTATTTGTTTTAATTATTAATTTATTAATTCTATCTTAATGTCTGAAATATTTTACACTGTAAAAAAATGGCAGCATTGCTTGCCAGAACTTAACCCTCAAAAATACAGTAGAAAATACAGTAAACTACCGCATTTAATTAATTGACTGTTTAATATTATTCACTTGTGTTTTGACGTACGAAAATCTACAGATCATATTTTTTTTATAGATTTCTTTAAAAAAACTATAGTAATTTCAACAATAAGGCACAAAAAGTGAAGTGACGTAGGGAATTCTGGGAAAGTCAATTTACAGTTATTGCGTTGGCAGGTGTGTGTATGTCTGTGTCTCTCTCTCTCTCTCTTACGTCAGCAGGACCCGCCCTAATTACGTAGACGACGTGCGCTGGGATTGGCTGGAGGAACCCAGAACGTCCTTCAAAAAGAAAAAACGGGCATGGGGCGTGAGAGCAATTTTTGGTTGGCGTATTGGTGTTTCGAGATTGGTGTGCTATAAAATATATTGTTGCTAAGTGTTATAGTTGATTGTGTTTTCCGTGTTAGTGTGTAAGTTTTGACTACTTGTTGTATTTCCATCCGTGTTTCCCCCTCCTATTATTTTGTTTTTTTGGTTTATTTGTTTGTTTGTGAATATTGTAAATATTGAATATTGTACACGGTAAGAGGCAGTAGGGGTTGGACACCACCCTTTTCTTTCTGTAAATATTTTCTCCTGTTTTTATACCTAGTTATGGAGGTAGGGATAGATTTTGTATCTTTTATTTCTGTTATTTTGTGGTTTCATTTGGGTGTTTAGTCAGTGTGTACTTTTTGTTAATTATTTTTCTGTGGTCCACTACGAGGTAGTTGGCTTCACGTTTTTTGGGGGATAAAAAAAAAAAAAGACAAATAAACGGACCCGACTCTAAAGGGTCATAAAAGTGAATTTTATTTGTCTGGTGATCTTTTATGTTGCGGCCTTGTCCCTAGACCAGGGTCGTAAAAAACTGTTTATGTTAAGGAAACATACTGTTAACCAGGTTACAGATTTTTTACTGTAGTATGTTTACAGTTTTTTACCGTTGAAATTTTGATCATTTTTTTATAGTGTAACAAACAGCATACGGATATCATCGGCATACGGATATCATTTAATAAAATTTAAATTCATCTTTATTTTTATGGCGCTTTTACAATGTAGATTGTGTCAAAGCAGCTTAACATAGAAGTTCAAGTGAATTGAAACTGTGTCAGTCCAGTTGTTTTTAGAGTTGAAGTTCAGTTTAGTTCAGTTCAGTGTGGTTTAAATTTCACTGTTTAAAGTCCAAACACTGAAGAGCAAATCCATCGATGCGCAGCTCCACAAGTCCCAAACCAGTGGAGACAGTGACGAGGAACAACACTTCACCAAATGACGAAAGTGAAGGGATAAAACCCAGAGAAAAACCAGGCTCAGTTGGACACAATTGTTTCTTCTCTCATCAAGGATATTTTGATAAAGTTTAAAAAACATTATTTCTTAATTCTAAATGAACGTCTGAAACATGCCATGTGTTTAGTTATTCTGTGCAACAGCATACACAAGAAATGACACCATTTTTGCAAGAAATGTTGGAAGAAATGTCAAATAGAATGCATAATAAAACAAAAATGTTTTACTCAAACACAACTGTAAGTCGTAAATGCAAAGAAACTGAGAATTGTTTTCATGGCTGTATATCTCATAAAGGGTGGCGCGGTGGCACAGTGGGTAGCGCTGTCGCCTCACAGCAAGAAGGTTACTGGTTCAAGCCTTGGCCTGGGTCAGTTGGCACTTTCTGTGTGGAGTTTGCATGTTCTCCCTGTGTTCGCGTGGGTTTTCCCCGGGTGCTCTGGTTTCCCCCACAAGTCCACAGACATGCGCTGCATATACGTTAGTAAAAACGTTAGCAATAGTTGTAAAAATGTATTGTAGAATTGTTTTAAGAGAAGAGTAAAAAGTTTAGGGTTGCAGTCGTCTTCTGTTTCCCTCTGAAAGTATCTGGCCAAAGCCTCACGAGGGATCTATTTTATTTTTTTTTTCTCTGCCATCAGTGTTTGCTGGTATGTTGCCATGGAAACTGCTCATGGTGATGGCCACTGCTGAGTGGGAGTTTAATGAAGGGGGTGTAGATGGTTTCTCCCATACATTAGAATGCAAGCATCATAACAACTGCAGAGTACTGGAGTCCTGCACCATCCAGAGCATGTAGGTGAGTGTGTGTCTGTGTGTGTGTTCGAGCATGTATATATGGCTGTATGGTGGCAGCTTGTTTGTTCTTTGTGTGCGTCATGTGATAGAGGCTTGTGTATGTGTGTGTGTGTGTGTGTGTGTGTGTGTGTGTGTGTGTGTGTGTGTGTGTGTGTGGAGACAGATCTTATCATTCAAAGCTGGACCCTTTGTTGATGAGAAGACGTCAGAGGGAGTGATTGATGGAGCTGTGAGTGATTCAGTGAGATGAAAGGATGAAGAGTCTTCGCTCACCACACACACAGACACACACACACACACACACACACGCACATTATGATTGATAAATTCAGACCTATGACCCACTGTAGCTCATAGTGAGGCAAATGTTATGCTATATATATATATATATATATATATATATATATATATATATATATATAAGATCATTTTTTCCTTTCAAAAACATGTTTAGAACAAAAACATCCATTTTCATTTCATGCACAAAAAAAACAGTTTGGACGTCATGCTAAAAATCTATAATAACAGGGTGCATCTAGAAGCTTCAATCAAGATACATTTACCAAAATTACATGAGATAAGAAGTTGGTGTCTGTGAAATATGAAAATAAAGCAAAAAATAAAAGGAGGAAGGTCTGGCAGAAATCAAGTCATTTTCATACCCCATTAACTGAAACTATTTGTTCTTGGTTGAAGCATGAAAACACTTTTTTTAATTCAGTTTCTCAGAAAATGAGTTAATGCCTACCATTTGAATCTCAGGTAAACGACTTTGGTGTTATGATCCATTATTGTGAATGGTTAAATTTGTTTTCATGCCAAAAGATGTTTGAGTGTTATGCTTACTATCTATAATATTAGCGTGAGCTAGGGTTGGGTCGATAGGGTCGCCGATGGCCGATAGACATCACGATGCTGAGCCACGTTCCCGTCGCAGAAGCAACCTGCTCGCGAAAAATACACATGGCCCCGTTTACACTAATACGTCTCTATTTTAAAATGGCAAAATACAACGAAAAAGAACCACGTCCACACTGACGTTTCACCTAGCATTTCTGAAAAGCCCTCCTTCAACACTTCTGAAAACGCACATCACGTGACCACACACACACACGAACACTCTGTCATGCGTTGCAGTGTAGGCTATGTGCACGTCTGACTGAGCTCCAGCAGTCACCCCAGAGAGCGGTGCACGTCGGACAGTTTATCAAGGATTTACCGCTGGATCACATCTCACTATAGTTGTTAAACGTGATATTTAATTAATCTTGTCTCTATTTAACGACTCTTCTGTCTTTTGAATCTATCAGGTAATGTGTCAGCGTCAGTACACTGCTTCAATCTTTCGCTTTCACGCGTGTACTAAGTTTGTCGACGCCATTATAACGACACAAATCACTCTGCCTATTCATGCCAGAGTCCCGCGGAAAAAGTGATTGACAGGTGGTAATTTGTGTGTAATTTATCTTTATTTATTTATGATTTGGTTATGGGTAAAACAAAGACCATGCGGGTCAGGTAGTTGAAACGGTAGGCTACAAATAATAAATTCGTTATGATTTAAGTAATTACTCATAAATAATTAATTCACCGCTGCCTACGACGACGATGCCATCGCTCATCGCAATGTTTCACATTAAACATCGTACAATGCCAAATTGGTCGACATCGCCCAACCCTAGCGTGATCATGACAAATTATTTGTTGTTTGGTAAATGATTCCTGTTATGGTTTTAAATTATAAATCTTAAAAATATCCATTTTCATTTGAAGCTACAAAAAAAAAAAAAAAAACAGATTTGACATCAAGTTAAATATCAACGACATTAGAATTAGCAAAAATAATTAAGTTTAAAGGGGTGGTCCACTACGATATCATATTTTAAACTTGAGTCGATGTGTAATGTAGCTGTGTGAACATAAACACTGTGTCTGAATGTAAGACGCTCAAAGGGAGACATTGGCTTTTACAGAGTTAGCTTAGCAAAGCCTACAGCAAACGAAGTTTGGGGACTACAAATTCATATTTATCCGTCAAACCGCTGTAAACAGCCACAATCTTCACCAGCACTGTAATGTCTCTCTATGCAGCTGCTTTTCCTGCGTTCTACATCTCAAATAACGAACTCGCAATAGATATGTGAACATTTCATATTACTTGCACATGCTTATTCTGAATATATGTGAAAGACACTTTTTAGATTTTATTTTAAGGCGTGAGGTTCAGCTGTGTCCTCTTCATTTTCTGTCTGATTCTGGCTCAAACTGATAGCTCTAACAGCTACTCTGACACTATTTACACAGCAGAGGCACAGCGTGCTTTTAGAGGCGTGACACTTTTCCTGGTGATGTGGAGCTGATCCACGAATCACAGCACATTATGCTAGCTGACCAATCAGAGCCTCTTGAGAGCGGACTTTCGGAGGAACTAGGAAATATGACAGTCGTTTTCATGTTAGCTGATTAGCTGTATATAATCAAACTAAGATATTTGAACAAATAACGTGATTTTTTACAAATGAAGCATAAGCACACATTGCTTTGCATGTTATAAACACTGCCAAGCTTTAAAAATGCACTCTGGACCATCCCTTCAATGTTTGCATTACTGATCCTTTAATTGTCAAATTGTGAATGTTTTATTTATTTATTTATTTATAATTAAAATATCTACTTTATTTATCTGCATTTTTTCAGATATTATGGGCGTATATTGACTCATAAATCATGTGATTTCTTTTCATTCATTTCAGTAATAGGATATCCAAATTGTTTCCAGTAGTTTTCAGTGGGAAACCTGTTCATGCTTTTATCACCAGCAGGGTGGATTACTGTAATAGACTCCTCAATGGCCTTGCCAAAAAGACAATCAGACAGTTGCAGCTGATCCAGAACGCTGCTGCCAGGATTCTGATCAGAAGCAGAAAATCAGAGCACATCACACCTGTCCTCAGGTCTTTACACTGGCTTCCAGTTACATTCAGAATAGATTTTAAAGTATTATTACTTGTCTATAAATCAATAAAAAAGATATGCTCACTGAATACAAACCTAACAGATCACTCAGATAATTAGAATAAAGTAAATTAGAAATTCCAAGAGTGGTGCATTCTACTATGCCCCCCACTGCTGGAATCAGTTTCTAGAAATGATCAGATGTGCTCCAACATTAGGCCCTTTCAAATGAAGACTTAGGCCCCATTTACACTAATACGTTTTAGTTTTAAAACGCATAAGTTTTGCTAGGGTTACGCCTTCTGTCCTCACTACCCCGGAGTTTTCGAGCGCCGAAAACGGAGCGTTTTGAAAACACTGAAGAGGCCGTTTTAATTTGAAATTGCTGCTGCTCCGTGTTAGTGTGGATGGGGAAAACGGAGACATCTGAAAACGAAGGCGGGGCTGCAGACGTTTGCCAATCTGATTGGGCTTTTCCTCAATATTAAGTAGCCCACACACAATTCAGTCTTGCATCCTCTCCTTGTAAGTTCAGACTTCGCAAATTTGATATGGAAAACAAACTCCCGAGGACACGTCGGGTAAAATCTTCAAAGGGAACAGTGTACTTTATAACCTCATTCACATCACATATCATATTTAACAAATATAGTGAGATTAGATCCAGCGGTAGATCCTTGATGAACAGTCCGACGAGCACAGCTCTCATCTGGGTAGTTATGCAGCTGTGCATGCCAGAGTGTGTGTGTGTGTGTGGTCACGTGATGTGCGTTTTCAGCGGTATAGTGTAGTTGGACAGTTGTTCAGAAACGCTGGATGAAACGCCAGTGTGAACGCGGATCGTTTTCATTCAAAAACGCCATTGTAAAACTAAAACGTACTAGTATAAACTGGGCCTTAAAACACATCTGTTTAGCTGTGCCTTTACTGAATGAGCACTATGTTACGTAAAACAGATCGCACTATTATGTCTTTCTTTTCTTTTTCATTTTTTTATAACCTGTTTTAACACATTTTAATCTGCTTTTATCAGTTTTAATTATTTTTAATTCTTTGAATCATTTTTATTTTCTTGTTTCTTTTATTCTTGTTTATATAAAGCACTTTGAATTACCTTTGTGTGTGAAAAGTACTATATAAATAAACTTGCCTTGCCAAATCCACTTTATGTTATATATATATATATATATAAAATATATATAAATACAATGTGTGAAATGTATAGAATGTGTATAGAATGCCTAAAATCGAACATCAAATTATGAAATGATTGCTACTTTATACATTGCCTAAGCATTATAGAATGTTGAGTTGCCATGCAGCATTATTATTACTTGTCTATAAATCAATAAAAAATATATGCTCACTGAATACGAACCTAACAGATCACTCAGATAATTAGAATCAAGTAAATTAGAAATTCCAAGAGTGGTGCATTCTACTATGCCCCCCACTGCTGGAATCAGTTTCTAGAAATAATCAGATGTGCTCCAACATTAGGCCCTTTCAAATGAAGACTTAGGCCAACTGGCCTACCCCCACCATTTTTCCCGCCACTGATGTTAGCGGTGGTGCTTAACTCGTTGTTTGATGATGGCGATCGAAGCACGTGAGTGTTGAATGTTATTGTAAGACAGCGTATTGCCGGTACGAGTTTCCACTACCACATCACAGATAATATTGTAACAAATACTTCAATCTCAGTTCTGCGGTCATTGTTTTTTTACGGTAAGAACAACAGATGCTTTATTTCGTATTCCTTCCACTTTAAAATATGTAATGATCAATAAAGGCTTTTGTTGTGACACTTAGCCTAAATGATACTTGTCATTCTCTATATAATGCATAGGAATTGTATAGAATGCCTAGGAAAAGTATGCAAAATCTTTACAAAAAAACTGATTCTGAACTTCATACTTTGTCTAAAACCATCAGGCTTCCTATACATTTCCTAGGCATTCTATAGAATACCAGGATTTCACACATTGCCGGTAACATATATATTAAACTATTTCAATAAAAAAATAAATAAGCCATGGACTTTTATAAATATCAATGACATTAGAGTGAGCCAAAAAATGTACACAGTAATATTGTTTGTGTGAATATCCCTTTAACGACCTCTATTCGTGTCCCACTGCTCACACACACATAGATGCACATCACATGACAACCATTCACACACACACTCGTACACACCTGTCATACTGATATTGATTGATTGTACGGCCCCGAGAGTGAGTCTGCCGACACCAGAGAATGAAAATGGAGGAGAATGGCTGAGGGCTTTACGCTCTCTGTACTGACTCAGCATGCAGACAGTCACACACACACTCACAAACACACACAAACACACACATCAGCTGAGAGCAGAGCTGGAGGCTTTTCTTTCCATGGCTGATGTTGCTGCCACATTCTTCTTTGGCTCGCACACACACGCACACACACACACACAATCCCAACAATGCACTGTATTTCTCTCTATATCCTCGATCTCAGTGTCACTGTCACTTGCGTGTGCTGTGTTTTTGTGTGTGATTGTGAAAGCACATGCCATGCTATATCCTGTGTGTGTGTGTGTGTGTGTGTGTGTGTGTGTGTGTGTGTGTGTGTGTGTGTGTGTGTGTGTGTGTGTGTGTGTGTGTGTGTGTGTGTGTGTGTGTGTGTGTGTGTACGTGTTTTTGTGACATATCAGGACACAAATCTGTACAATGACATAGGTATGACCCAGGTATTACAAAAAGCAGGTGAAATATGAGGACATTGGTGACGTCCTCACTTCTCAAAAAGCTTATAAATCACACAGGATGAGTTTTTTCAGGGAGTAAAGCTGTACACTGTCTCCTGTGATGGTTGGGTTTAGGGGTAGGGTGGGGTGAGGGCAATATAATATACGGTTTGATCTGTATAAAATGAATGGTAGCCTATGTAGTTTACCCACTTTTCACAAAAACAAACGTGTGTGTGTGTGTGTGTGTGTGTGTACCTGCAGAGGAAAGCTCTGTTAGCATTCATGTTAATCTCAGAGGCAGTTACTCAGTCGCCACATGCAGTTATACAGAAGTATGAGACCTGGATGAATGTTGATGCCAGATGAACTCTATTCTGAAAAACCAAAATAATAATAAAAATAAAAATCATATAAGCCTTCAATGAAAAGCATATAAAATGCAACTAAAATAAAGGACAACAGAGTGAATGTTTTGGAGTGGCCATCACAAAGCCCTGAGCTCAATCCTATAGAAAATTTGTGGGCAGAGTTGAAAAAGCTAGCGAGCAAGACAAATCTGACACAGTTACACCAATTCTGTCAGGAGGAATGGGCCAAAACTCCTTCTAACTATTGTGAGAAGCTTGTGAAAGGATACCCAAAACATTTGACCAAAGTTATACAGTTTAAAAGCAAAGCTAAAAAAAATACCAAGGAAATGTATGTAAACTTTTGACTGTCTAGAAAATAACAAAAAATTCTCAAAAAAAAAAAATTCTCTCATTATTCTGGCATTTAGCAAATATAAATGATTTAGGTAATCCTAACGGACCTAAAATAGTAAACGTTTAGTATGATTTACCATCAGACATATACTCTATATATATATAATCAAGGCCAAAATTGATCATACCTCTGGTAATTTTTTTTTAAATGTAAATAAAAGCTGATCTTTTTTCCACAATGATGCCTCTTGTACATCATCTTACAAGCTAAAAAGTACTAATTAATAATCTATTTTAATCATTCTTTTAATCTTATGTTGCAGAAAACACATTGCTGAATTGCCATCAGCTGATAAACACACCGTTTGACCACATACTGGTGTGATGATGGAATCTACCAACAATAGGTTACTTCTGCAGCAAACCAGCCTAAACTTGACCCTGCCATTGTGTGCCTGGCGTCACACTCACAATGCACTCAAGCTAATTTAAAGCGTTTCACAAGAGCCACAAAGCAAACTCCACTTTCCTTTCCGAAATACACTTTTAGCTCAGTTCTCCTGCGTTGTCCATTATTTATCACTGATCTTCTGCTGAACAATGAGACTTCTGAGACAGGAGCGTCGCCAAACTGTCTTCTTGAAAACATTGGTTGCTTCAATTATATTAAAACCATCAGTGTCATTATTATGAATAAAAAAAAACAAAAAAAGATCTGTACGTCACTGTTGAATCACTTTGAAGAGATGCTTATTACTTTCAATCAACACTCTCTTAACACCTACTCATTAGTCCAGTCCAGATGTTCTACGTATTTGTTCTCTGTTTGCATACACTTCTCTCTCTTTCTCTTCTACACGTGCATCGCGATCGGCCATCTGTCTCTCATAAGGGGCTCGCAGGTCCATCTCTCGTCTCCATCAAACACACACACACATACACACACACACACACGTCACACACCCCGTCCTGAAGAATGCGCTGAGTGGAACGAGAACGCAACAGCTGGATACACAGGAGAGAGACAGCGAGACAGATAAACATGTGGAACAGTAAACAGAATATACAAATCCTTTTATGGCTTACAAACATAGGGACAGTAAACAAAGGCGAGATCACTGGCGTTTATTAGCCTCAGCTGCAATGTGGAAATCTGCAGTACAACCAGACTTTGATCAGCTCTATAATTATTTACTGATTGCTAGTCTGGGTTTGCGCTTTGTTGTTTTGACTGGTGTAAAAAAAAAAATTATATAAAAAAAATACAAGTGTATTTAAATCTGTCCATTATAGGCATAGGCCAGCATAAGATTCTAACGGTATGATAACCTTGGATAAAAATATCACGGTTTCACGGTGTTGTGATTACTGCTCTAAAATATATTCTTTTTAAATGTCTGAGTAAACAAAAAAGAAATGTTTTTCTGCTTTGAACACAGTGACTGCGTCTGAAACTGCATACTTCCATATTATATGGTACGCTAAAAACAGTATGCGAGCTAATATGCCCGAATTCATAGAAATTGAAAAACAGTATGCGAGAAGTACCTGGATGACCTACTTCTTCTGGCGAGATTCTGAAGTGCGCATCTGGACGCTACGCTATCCCATGATGCACCATGAGAGAATTCATGAATGGAAATGAAGCGGGTGTTTCATGTGATCATGATACATGAGAACATACTTTTCTATCGGTCAAGTACATTTAAATGAAGTATCTACTTAGTAGTAGGCGATTTTGGATTTCAGATTTTATTTTGAGAAACTTTTAAAATATTCTTGAGCAGTAAACATGTCAGGCCAAATATTTCAAATGAATCATTGATTCTGCTGTCTTCATTCGACTTTTTTTTTTTACAATTTAAAACGGCATATTTGGATAGCTTTTCTGCTGGAGATACTGTTGTCTTAAAAAACAACAACAACAACAACAACAACAAAAAACAGTTAAAAAATCAATAAATCTTACACATACCTTAGGAATGGTATAACAGAAAATTTGGATGGTTTTAAAACCTTGACTTTTCCAAACCGTGGTATACCTTGAAAACGGTTATCGTCCCATGCCTAGTCCAGTATCTGATTTCCTATAGCTTCACAGTATAAGCTTGACAGGACAATTTAGAATGACACAAATTCAGAGTGTAACTTCTTCAATCTAGAGAATTTAAGCTACATCCACCAAATATTTCATGGTCCTGCAGGCTGGTCAATAAAACATGTAAAATGACTTTAATTTGCTTTGCTTGATTTTTTCTCTTTGCCTCTAGATTGGAAAAATGCTGCTGGACAGGCAATATGATTTGAAAAAAAATCTGATCCCCCCACAATATTGTTTATGCAAATCGGCAGCCATTTACATGATATTTACATGATAATGTTTTAAATTAAAAACTAAACATATTGGGGGACTTTTGGGTCATTGATTAACACAACAGCATCATTTTCGAGCTCTGAAAACGCAGACTATATAAATAATGTCTAAAAGTGCGCATTTTTAACAATGTTATCATCTAACAAACACAATTTAGTGAAAAACTGCTACATCACACACATACATAAAGTTTTAATAGGAAGCTATATACAGTAATATTATATTTGTGCATATACTGTACGTTAGATTAGTCAGTACTGAAGCCAAATCTGGAGCTTAACAAAATAACTTACGATAACGGTCCAAAAACTAGTACACCCAAATGTATATGATAGAAATTTTTAAATACAAAAAAAAAAAAAAAAAAAAAAAAAATGAAAAACTTTTTTGCAATATTTTGCTTGAATTTAATTGTATTATCTTAATTTCTAAATATGTTTGGTGACTAAAATATTATTTTAATAAATATGTGTTTAATAAATCTGTTTTGTTTAAATACACCAAAATACCAGTTGTTCAACTGTTCCTATAACCTATCCCGAGTGAATAAATCCAGAATGGCATGGCTGTGCAAGTGAGCATGGCTTTTTTGGTCAGCGCAAAACTCTGGGTAAATAATGAACAATTAAATTAAATGATGTGATGTTTAAAATAATTAAATATCTACATTTATTTATAACTAATAAATGTGATCAGTTCCTAATTAGAAACACAGTGTAAATTTAACAAGCACATGAAATTGGAGTCAGATTCAACTCGGAGCTAGAATCAAATTGTACATAAATTATAAAAAATAAATAAAGCTAATTGTACACATGTGAGAAATGACTTACACGCATTTAACCTTCACCCACGGCTCTGGATTCCATCGTTGGGCTGATAAGTGGCACCTTACAACAATGGTAAACTATGTGAACGTGTGCATTGCAGGAGCGTAGTGTTTCTTTACAAAGTGAAATCATCTTATACTGACCTGGAATGCTTTATACAGCATTTGCCAATAAAATAGTGTGTATGCAAAACTACTTAAAAAACGTAAACATTAACTGAAATTTGCATTTAAAGAATTTTTGTTTATACTTGGCCAAAATGTATACTGTTATTATGGTCACATGCTTTTTATGGTCAACTGCTTATTATGGTCAAGGGACTTTTACCACTGTAAAAGTTAACCTAAGATTGGAGATCCGAGGGGTTCTGGTGCATTTGATCCTCCCTCTGGAACTTTCTTGAGGGTACTCATGTCTTTCTAAATTTGGTTTATAATTTCCTTTTATTTTTGTCTTTGCTTTCAAACATTTGTATGAATTTAACTTAAACATAATTCAGTAAAAGTCTGTGACATCACACACATACTGTACATTTTACAAATACTATCAAGAAGCATGTGCAAGTACTAGAGCAGGGGTTCTAAATCTTTTCATGGTATATATGTGGTAGCTCTAATAGTGGAATAAAAAATCTATTTGATTTTTGGAAGTCACCAAATGACGCTCCTCGTTGCCACTGTAACCTCCACTTTAGGAAGCACTGTGCTAGAGTAACAAAACAATGTAGGAAACGTATTTTTCTGAACTCAGGAATTCACAAAACAGATACTGTGCAATAAACAATAAACTTTCTAATCTGAGAAGATCATCTGCAAAAAAACAGTTGTTTAACTGTTCCTATCACCTATCCCGAGTGAATAAATCCAGACTGGCAAGGCTGTGTCCGTGAGCATGTTTTTTTGTTTTTTGTTTTTTTTTTTTTGGCCAGCACAAGACTCCGAGTACATAATGACAATTGAAATAAATGATGGGAGGTTCGAAATAATTAAATATCCACATTTATTCATAACTGATAAATGTGATCAGTTCCTAATTAAAAACAAAGTCTAAATTTAACAATTACATGAAATTGGAGTCAGATTAAACTCGGGGCTTGAATCAAATTTTACATAAAGTGTAAAAAAAATAAAGCTAATATTTACACTCATTTACCCTTGACCCACCAAACTGGATTCCATCGTTGGGCTGATAAGTGGCACCTTACAACAATAATGGCAAACTATTATGCATGTGCATTGCAGGAGTGTAGTTTCTTTACAAAGTGACATCATCATAGTGGCCTGGAATGCATTATACAGCATTTACCAATACAGTATCTATGCAAAACTATTTAAAAAATTTAAACATTGACCTAAACTTGCATTTAAAGAATTTCTGTAAATACTTGGCCAAAAAAAGTATATTATTATTATGGTCAACTGCTCAGATACCTTCAATCAGTATGTCGCCGAGTCAGGCGACTAAACTTTTACCACTGAAAAAATTAACCTATGATTAACATCAAAGATCTGAGGTGTTCTGGCGCTATTGGCCCTTCCTGTGGAATTTTCTTGATAGTACTCAGTGACTATGTCTTTCTAAATTTGGTTTATAATTTCCTTTCATTTTTGTCTTAGCTTTCAAGCATTTGTATGCATTTGAAGGTCTAATAAAAACTGATGTTCTTGTTATGAGATACCAGTGCCACTGTTGTTCTAATGAAAAACTTAATAAAAAATGTATTAAAAAAAATAGAATTTAAAAAATGCAAAAGTTAAAACAAAGCTGAGTTTTGAAATTAGTAAAAAAAGAAAAGTAGTACAAATTCTTTATATTATAATTATGTGGCAGGGCTCAACAATAAGGACTGCCCGATGGCCCGGGGCCAGCGTGCGAGATGCTCGGAACAGTAGACAGGATCGTTACTGGCCCGATCCTGCCAGTGCTGCCTTGTCACTAAAATTTCATTTTTAATTAATGCGACTATTTGTCAATAACGTGCAAATACAGTCTTAGAATCAAGAAACAGTTTGTGCTTTTAAGCCTTTAAATGCTACCTTCACATAATCTTTTTCGTAACCTGGTAACAACCAGTACAGCAAAGAGACGGCAACATGGCAGCAACATCAAATTATGAGGCTAAAAGAAAACGTCTTCGTATGTCTTGAATGCAGACATTTAACTGGGTACAACACAACGAAAAAAAATGAAGTGATAATTTGCACAGTTTGCCGTCAGTTTGGCAAGTCAGCCTCCTTTTGTAAATAATTTAGAACTGCAATAAAATAGCTGCACATTTTTCATACTGCTCTTTTTGTTTGCATAAAACTTTGAAATTTGCTAATTATACATTTATCAAGATTTTTAAAATAGCTATTTTTTTTTTTTTTTGGTGGGGCCAATGAAAAGTTTGGCAGGGCAAGTAAAAATCTCAACCACTGCACTGATCGGACCAGTAGAAAAAGCGCTGAACCCTGTGTGTAGTTGCATAAACAGGTTGAAATATTTCTTAATTAAAAAATAATAATAAAATGACTGAAAAAAGGTTTATTTACATGAAAAGCTTATATTTTATTAAATTTAACATATTTCAAATGAACATTTATTTGTTTTTTCTACTATGGAAGTCAGTCGTTGCAGGTTTTTCAAAATATTCAAAATATATTTGTGTTTAGTGTAGAGTGAGAAAATGATGACAATATTCATTTATGGTGGATATATCCATTTAAAGAGAATGTATTCTGTCTAAGCAGCCTTCAAGTCTTGGACTGACAACTTTTTCTTTTTTGTTTTGGATTCAAAATTACTCTCTGGACTCCATGTCAATATATCCAACAATATGTAAAACCAACAAATCATTCATAAAAATAAAGGTTCTTTAAAAAATAAAGACATCAATGATTCTGTTAACCTTTAACATCCTACAGCTGAGGTCAGAATTATTAGCCCACCTTTGTTTTTTTTTTCCTTTTTTAAATATTTCCCAAATTATGTTTAACAGAGCAAGGAAATTTCACAGTATGTCTGATAATATTTTTTCTTCAGGAGAAAGTCTTATTTGTTTTATTTTGACTAGAATAAAAGCAGATTTAATTATTATTTTTTTTTTAAACATTTTAAGGTCAAAATTATTACCCTCTTTAAGCTGTATATTTTTTTTCGATAGTCTACAGAACAAACCATCATTATACAGTAACTTGCCTAATTACCCTAACCTGCCTAGTTAACCTAATTAACCTAGTTAAGCCTTTAAATATTAAAATATTATTTACTGTCATTATGGCAAAGATAAATCAGGTATTATAAATGAGTTATTAAAACTATTATGTTCAGAAATGTGTTAAAAAAATCTTCTCTCCGTTAAACAGAAATTGGGGAAAAAATAAACAGGGGGCTAATAATTCAGGGGAGTTAATAATTCAGAAGGATTAATAATTCTGACTTCAACTGTATATAAATGGTAAAATAAGATTCTTTAAATTAATAATCAAAGAACAGTTCCTTGACAATTTCTTTCAGGAACCTATAATGGCTCTTTTACAGCATGACTGTGAAAACCTTTATTTTTAAGACAGAACATTAATATCCAAAGCCACATTTTGCAAGTCTAATCAATGCATAACTGGTAAAATGTCATTTTCTAAATGTAATTTTCTTAATTTGGAGGCTCAGCCAATATTGATGTACGCAATTAATTGTAATTAACTCAATTAATTAACTGGCATATCATGTAACTAATTCAATTATAAGTTTTAATAGACTGCCAGCCCTAGTTTTTTAACTTTCGCGCAAGGTTTTATCAAGCCAACATCAAAGGCTGCCTCGACGAACTTTCCTTTTCCAGATGGATCTTGAAGCTGTGCTCTGAAGTGAAGTGGGCCATCCATTGGCAGCAGGAGAGGCCTTGCTTGCTTTGGAGAGGCAGATGTCTGGGAAAGCTTATCTGGGCCAGTTTGTGAGATACTGCAGTTGCGAGATGCTCGTACCCCATGGAGCATCAGCATGGCACTGCAGGGGGAGCGTCAGGCGTGTATCTACACTGTACCAACATGTGTAAGTGGTTACAAAGATCAGCTACCACCAGATGAGCTTAGCATGGGCAATATCGATGCCAGAGGCAAAAGCTTATGTACACACTACACACACACACACACAGATCCCTCATCACAAGTGCTAACAGATTTTGTCTTCTTTTCTTCCCTCCAACTCTCAAACAAACAAAGTCACTTTAATTTGTCTAAGAAAACAGTATTGCGAGCAAGTGGTTGTTTATGTATCAACACAGACAAGACCTTGCAACACACATCTAAAATGAACATAAGCAAATATACTAAAATACGGCTTCACACTGTTGCGGGAAGTTGTTTCTGTGTAATATTAAAGGATTGGATCTACAAGAACTACAAAATCTGCTATCATTTACTTACTCTCATGTCATGCCAAAGACATTTGACTTTGTTTCCTCCATGGAAATCAAACTGAAGAAGCATGAGTCTTTTAGCAGGAGCGAAATGAACTTATACATTTAATCAGAGCCACCCCAAAAGGTTTAAGGTCTGTTTAACCCCTCTTTCACATCAGTGTTAAGGCTTCCCATTTACTTTGAATGTAGGGATGTCAAGCGGTGCCGAACTGAATTGAGAGTCGCATTGGATCTGTTGATAAGTTGATAAACTTTTCAAGCACCAATGTGGACATCAGCCAATCAGATCACTTTATCCAAATACTAGTGCAGACGCTAGCCAATCACATTCATGCAACACCAGAAAATGCGATGTCAAAATGGAGAAAAAGCTTATTACCACAGTTGGTAATCACCCAATGCATTATGGTTAGGTCTGTCGCAATAATCAATATATCGAGTTATCGCACAGCACACGGACATGACCTCAATCATTTTTGGTGATGCAATATATATCGCCCATACATAAAAAACTATTCTAGCAACATTTTAGCTGATTGAGCAACATCTCCATCTCTACTGGAGGTGTCAGTATGGTTAAAAAAAAAAACATTGTATTTACTATAAATTACTAGTATATTTTCATATGGGTCTGACAACTGAAAATAGATCTGGCAGTAGCCTCTGTTACTTTTTACCTTGCTCTTTTTTGTTAACATTTATCATTATTTATTTAGCATATTCGTTTTCATATTCTGATTCCAATATTAAATTGTTAAAATTGCTATAATTAAATGAAATATTCTCAAGAATAAAATATTATGTGTTCTTTGGAAGAGTTTTTTTTTTGTCATTCTAGCATTATATAATGAGTGGGATAAAATGGTTTAAAATGACAATGATATCATTTATCGCAACATTTTGGTGCAATATATCATACAACGAAATATAGATATTGTGACAGGCCTAATTATGGTCAGTCTTTATATACATTTTATACACTACTACTACTTCTGTGCCTTTTGAGTTGTGGTCTGAGCTCGATGTGATTGGCTGTCGTCACTATAAAGATCGCATCAGTTTGAATCTTCAGACACGCCCAAATGCAGAGGCCCCATAACAGTATCTTTTGTTAGTTCAATGTGTATATTGTGAAATTTGCCATTTACATTTTCTAATAGGACAACAGAAACATGTAAACAGACACATGATTATGCATGGTGTCATATCATTCAGCTCATACTCGGATTTTTCTAAACTGAAAAGATGGCAGTACACTTCAAAAAACAAAGTTTTTGTCATCAGTCGGATACAGTGACAGTGTTTCCTCTGGGATTTTTCCCAGCTGTGGCGGCAGGCTTTTTTTTTTACACAGATCTGCCAACTATTTCAAAGACAAATATTACACGCAGTATTACAAGTCGAGAACGCATTCATGTAATATGAGAATGCGAATCTCTTTGCTTGTGCGCCGACTTCCTCTTCGTGCACAAAACTTCTTGCACGCACTCAAATTTACATGCTCAAGTGCAGATCTTCTCGTGCGCTCTCCAGTAAGCGCTGCTGAAGTGCGATTTAGTGCGTTTTTGTGCGTTTTCCGACATTAACGCGTCCTGAAGTAAAGTGAAATGACTATAAACTCCAGAAAGATAAGTATACTTATGGAAACTGTGTTCATCTTAACTGAAAGCTACGCCGTGTTTGCTGGCGCCCCACGCATCACGCACCTATCAGTCAGTCAGTCAGCATGTCACCTTAAAGGGTTGAACAAATAGCGCACAGCACTACTACGGTTACAGAAAAGTTTGCGCTGTTATAATTCACTTACCTTTTAATGTTTTGGTGCAATTATAACCCGCTATAAAAAAAAAACACGACTAATGTTTTAAATGAGAAGTTGTAATGTAGCCGTGGCTGGATGAATTTTGGCGTGGCGGCCCGCCACAGATGAATGAATGTAGCGGAAACCTTGAGTGATAATAGTATGACAATCTATTTACGCTGCAGTTAAAATTAATTTCTGCCTTTGATTTCATAAACAGTACTTCAAACCTAAAAAATACAACTGAATAGATCTATATCAGTTATATTTGTTGGTTAGAATGTAGCCTATATTTTCTCAGGAGCATATCATTCTAGGTCAGATTTCAAGCGTTTTAAATAAACATGTAAAACCATTTATTCATTTTAGTTATTTATCAGTGGTCACCACAGTGGAATGAACTGCCATATGCCAGAACTGTTCTGACATATGTTTTAGCGGATGCCCTTCCAGCAGCAACCCAGTACTGGGAAACACCCATACACTCTCGCATTCACACTCGCACTCATACACTACGGCCAATTTAAGGCAAGGCAAGGCAAGGCAAGTTTATTTATATAGCACATTTCATACACAGTGGCAATTCAAAGTGCTTTACATAAACAGGAATAAAAAGACAAGTGTAAGAAAAAAAATAAAATAAAAACAGATAATAAAAAACAGATAAAAAATGTTAAAACAGCTTGTAAAAGAATGAAAGAATTTAGTTCATCCAACTCACTTATATTGCATGTCTTTGGGCTATGGGGGAAACCGGAGCACCCAGAGGAAACCCACGTGAACACGAGGAGAACATACAAACTCCACACAGAAATGACAATTGGAACTCGAACCAGCGACCTTCTTGCTGTGAGGCGACAGTGCTAACCACTGAGCCACTGTACCACCCTCATGTAAAACCAGTTCTGGAGAATTTTTACACTTACCTAAGCCAAACACCTTCTAAGTCAGTAGTTTTACAAAAAAAAAAAGATATTAAGAAGAACAATTGCCAGTAAAAAGTTACCCAATCTGCTTTCTGCTGTTCTTGCGCTATCTGGTTAGACAACAATTGATTGGGACAGAATAATATTAATTATTATTATTATGCTTATTATTAAATTGCAGTATTTTTATAGCAATTAAAACTACCCCTTCAATATGTACAATAATAAACAAAAAGAAGAAGCTTTGACTGCATATACTCTGTGGAAAAATGTCTGAGTGCATCAATTACATCAGGTTTCCACTTTTTTGTTGTGATTGAATGTTAAAATGGCCCTCCTATGAATTTTCAGTCACTGATATGGCCCCCTGCCAATTTGAGTTTGAGACCCCTGTTCTATGTAGATATCAGAGAACAATTTCAATAAATATTCTATTGCACATTTAAAAAGTGAAAAGTGACAATTATCAATATCATTCAAACTATTTGTGTTCCCTCAAAAAGCGTGATTTCCATGATGACACTTTTATTTTTGGTTGAACTATCCCTTAAATGTAATCCTAAAAATAAGCAGCCATATCTAACATAAAAATGATCACCTCCATGATGTCATACGCATTGTTTGTGGCTTCCTGTGGGGAGTGGATTTCCAGTCTACGTTTACGATAAATGTATTTTTAGTTCAGCTGATCAGGGAAGAGAGAGAGGAACGAAGCAATGAGCCAAGGTGTGTTGATGGAGCTGCAATCCTGACCATCCCCTGGGCAGCACGCGGAGTTACAGTTACATGGACGAGGAGTGTGTGCGAGATCAAATATTCACTTGTGTAAAGTCCGCAGAGGCTGCAGCCTCCTCCCATTAATATCAGCTTCCGTCTGGATTTTGTCAGCCAAACCCAGTGGGAGGAAATCGTCTGTCATCAGGAGTGTACATGTGTGCGCTCACATATACAATCACACACACACACACACACATATGCAATGCAATGCAAGAAGAGGCACGCAGCGCACAATGTCCATTTCAGAATTAGGTGCTGTCTGAATTTAATATTCGCGATATCATTCAGCCGTCAAGTGTAGGAGACCGTGAGAAAACTCGGAGTGGTGTGAGAATCAAGCCTGGTTCTGTCCTGTCTATTTTTGGAGTTCAGATTAGCTAGCCTTGAAGTCACCATGAAAACAAGATACAAAATGCTAAGTTTTTATGAAACATTGCAGTGTTTGTTATAATGATTTGTCCTTCTTTAAAATTCATGTGTAACTCTTGTTTGCAACTTTTAATGAAAAACATGTTCTTCTCCCCATTAGTGAAATCTCTCTCTGTTGATGTTTGCACTAGCACTTCCAGCAATGTTTCACTCACTGGAGATTACAGCTAATTGTTATTTTATTTATTATGACATCAACGGACCAATCCAATCGATAAACAATAATAGTGTTTCTGCAAGTTTCACCAAGTCAAATTCAAGACTTTTTACGACCTTTTTAGGACCATGGAGAATGAAATTTCAGACTTACATAGGGCTAGACAATGGCCCGGCAGAAAAGAAATCCAATTAGTCATTTCTTATCCACATATTTTAAATAATGTGTCAAAACAAGCAGATCTTAGTTGTATACATACATTTTTGTTCAACATAACTTGAAAAACACTTTAAAAACTAAATGTTGCACAACAGACTACAGTTCTAATATTAGTTATGAGTAGTTTTGCTAAAAGTTTTATTGAGATGTGTTGTTGGTGATTGGATGTGTGTTGGATCGATTGGGTACCTTTACATTAACAAGAAAAATTAAGACCCGTTTAAAAGGATTTAAGACTTACAAGACAATATTTCAGTGAATTTAAAACTTTTTAAGTTTTTAAGTTTTAAGTTTTTTTCTAAAATTGTGTTTTTGAAATTTAAGACTTTAAGACCCCGCAGACACCCTGAATAAAATCTTGCAATTTTGAGCTTTTTTAAATGAAAACCAAACAAACAGATAGAATAACAAATGTTTGTTTTTTAAATCTAGAGAAATATTGACTTCTTAACATTTATATAAACAGCTTTCTAACATTTATATAAACATTTTTTTTCGAAATTTGGATTAACAATTTTCAGCAGTTTACAGACAAAAATCATTTCAGACACATACTTTTTAATAAATCCAGAAATTCAGAGCAAGTTTTTTTTTTACATAAAAAAGAATCTTAGTGTCAGGGCCTAAAGTATTTTTTTCGCTTCACTTTCGTCATTTGGTGAAGTTTTGTTCCTCACCACTGTCACCACTGGCTTGCTTGGTTTGGGACTTGTGAAGCTGCGCATCAATGAATTTGCTCTTCAGTGTTTGGACTTTCAGCAGTGAAAATTAAACCACACTGAACTGAACAACTCTGAAAACTGGACATTAATTGAAATGAATAAATAGACTTACTTTCCTTTCCTTAACCCTTTATCGAGCAATGAACAACAGAATTATTTAAAGTCATAAAAACTCAAAAATATTTCAATAAAATAGCCACCAGTAACACTTCAGGATTTTTACCAATGAGTTTTTCAATAAGTGCCCTATAAAGGCTTAAAGGTCCCATGAAATTAAAATATAAAATGTAGAAGTAAGTTTCAGTCTGTAAGTTAAGGATATCTCTTAGCTAGTGTGTTTCAAAACACTGTCAACATTTGCGTTTATAAAATATAAAACTGATGTAAATATCCAAAGCTTAAAATTAGTCAATTGCGCCTAAATCGATCAACGTTTTTTTTCACGTTACCACATACAGGTACTTCGGTTCCTCATCAAATCTTGACAAACATGCTCTCTAGTATCTGACATGTCCCGCACCCTTCAAAATGCTTCTCATTTGCTTTTTATTTAATATGCTCGATCTCAACCACTCTCACCGGCAGAGCTGTGATAAAAACAAAAGCTGTTGGCTATTTTTTTAAAAGGGGAGGAGCTACACTATGTCCCACCCTCTCTTTATTTTTCAGTTGATATTACATTAAACATAGAAAAAAAAATGCCCACTTCAAAGCACTTCATGGGACCTTTAAGATTCATTCATTCATTTTCCTTCGACTTAGTCTGTTTATTTATGAGGGGTCGCCACAGAGGAAGGAACCGCCAACTTATCCAGCATATGTTTTACACAGCGGATGCCCTTCTAGCTGCAACCCAGTACTGGGTAACATCCATACACTCATTCACACACACACACTATGGCCAATTTAGTTTATTCTATTATTCTTTTGTTTATTCTATTTACCTATAGCGCATGTCTTTGGACTGTCGGGGAAACCAGAGCACCCATAGGAAACCCACACGAAAACGCGGAGAACATGCAAACTCCACACAGAAATGCCAACTAACCCAGCCGGGGCTCAAACCAGCAACCTTCTTGCTGTGAGGCGACAGTGCTAACCACTGAGCCACCATGTCACCACTTTTAAGATAAAGTAGAAAATAATAAAGATTGTCAGTAATAAAATTATTAGTTAGAAGTTAAAGTTCATTAGTTAATTAAAAATAATACATTTATAAACTTCGCTATCATGTAAATTCCTAATCAGGTATTTTAGACTCACAGTGTTCAGGATGGAGAACTGAGAGAGCAAGAAAAGGAAGAGAACCAGAAACCGCGCAACGCCTTTGTTGTGTTTTGTATTCCTCTCTTCTCCTTCCTTCCTTTCATCCGTGACTCCCATGCATTTACCAGCTCAGTCTAATATACATGCAAACACACACACACACACACACGTACAGTACAAGGACTCGCTGTACAGTGGAGGGCAAGCACAGGGGTGGATTGGGTTTCGCCTGTCTGATAAATAGCCTGTTTACTTATGAAATACGTCAGACAAAGACTATGATGGATGAGAAAGACAGTAGCCTCCCTTAACACATACAGTACCAACACACACCTGCCAGACTCACAGAACACACACATTATTTCATACAGCGTATTCACACTCCATCTCCAGACCTTTGACTAAACCACACTAAAGCTGATTCCAGCCAACAATCGTCCTCTAAGACAGGAGGAGACTGTCTAAGTAAAATGTAAAACCTCCAGCATCAGTTCCTTTTGCTTTTATTTGCCATTTAGGGGTGGTTTTATTTGAAGCTGATAATATTACAGTGATAGATGGGTAATGAAAGTAATAAATATTATATCATTTAAAATAAATAAATAAATGAATAAATCTAAGCAAGTAATAATTGAAAGAGTACTAAAAATAAATATTACCATAAAATAAAAATAAATATTACCATAAAATAAACATTTAGGAAAAAATGATGTAAAATAACAGCATAGTAATTAATTTTAGAGGAAATAAAATGATCTGTAAGTTTCAGGTGAATAAGTCTTTAAGGACACTGTGAGTAATTTAAACAATACCAAAAACATATATTTTTCAAATTACAAACTAATTTATAGTAAGTGAAATAGGTTTCTGGAGGTAGCATTTCTTTTGTGCATAAAATGTATCTTCATTTAAAAACAAAACAAATAAAAGCCTTGAATGAAATAAAAATTAAACAGTGTGAATAAAATAACATATACTTAATTAAAATAAAATAAAATAAAATAAAATAAAATAAAATAAAGGCTGTTCATTTCCCTGTGGCAACCCCTGATAAATCAGGGACTAAGCCAAAAGAAAATGAATTAATTAAAAAATATATATATATAAATAAAAAACTAAATAAAAAGAAATAAATAAATAAAAATAAAGGTTGTTCATTCTACTGTGGCAAGCCCTGATAAATCAGGGACTAAGTCAAAAGAAAAAAAAATGTTTTTTTTTTTAATAACTAATAAAGTAAAATAAATAAATTAAAATAAAATAATAAATAATGGTGGTTCATTACACTGTGGCAACCCCTGATAAATAAGGGACTAAGCCAAAAGAAAATGAATAAAAAAAATTTAAATAATAAAAAAATATAAAATATAAAAATAAAAAAATAAATAAAAATGTATAAATAAATAAATAAAAAAATAAATAAAAAAAGTAAAATAAAATAAAATAATAAAGGCTGTTCATTCCACTGTGGCAACCCCTGATAAATCAGGGACTAAGCCAAAAGAAAATTAATGAATTCTTTTTTTTAATAATAAAATAAAATAAAATAAAATACAATGAAGGCTGTTTATTCCACTGTGGCAACCCCTGATAAATCAGGGACTAAGCCAAAATAAAATAAAATGAAATAAAATAAAATAAAATAAAAATGTAATTAAAGCCTCAAATTTAAGCATTTATCTCTGAGTCCAAAGTAAACAGCATCTTATACAGTAAGTCTGTGTAAACATGCATGTGAATTGGATATTCGGAAGTCCACCACACGCCACTGCTGCGGATCATATCATTCACTGCTCACTTGCATGAAAGCACACCTGCACACGCACACACACACACACACACACACACACACACACACACACACACACACACACACACACACACACACACACACACACACACACACACACACACACACACACACACACACACACACACACACACACACACACACACACAGAAAACCCCTGCCAAGCAGGAAACTCAGACTTCTCTTTTCTCCTTTCTGACCCTCTCACATTTAACCACAATCTGAGAACACACACACAGACAAAAGAGAAACACCGAGAGATTTATCGCTTTGTTTGTGCATCTCACCCAAATGGAGGCTTTTAAAACTCTGAGCGGTGAGTAAGCGGAGTGAGGTTTCTTGGTCACACTCCTATTATCACAGAGACAAAATACAGGCAGTGCATGCTGGTCCGTCTGACGCCCCCAGTTACTGCTTGAGCGAGCGAACTCATCAGCGGAGACACCAAAACATCAGACTAGATGAAGAGATTGTGCTGGACTGTTGCTGCCTGCATATTCATAATTTCAAGAGGACAAATAAAAACCTTCAGCTACACAGTGGGACTCTATATAACATCTCCATTTACCACTTTTTTATATAGTTATCCAATTTTGTTTGCTTTCATACAGTCATTTCCACACTCATTGCCTTTTTTTCTTTCTTTCTGCAATGGAACACAATAGAAGTTTATCATAATGTTCATACTGCTCTTTCCAAATTAATGAAGGCTAACAGTTTCTAGCACCCGAAAAGAAAACATTGATATCATCAAAGTAGTCCTTATGATGCTTGTAGGGATGTAACGATTCACCTGACTCACGATTCAATATGATTCATGATACTAAACTCATGATTTAGTCACAATTAAGTCACAGCACAGCTTTCTCTTTCAGTCTGAAAAACTTTCGCTATAAAAAAACTGATGCACCATGTGATCTCCGTAACGTTGGCACTCGTACGGGTGCATTCACCCGTAGTTTTTCACTGTGCTGCATCATATTCGTTGTTCTGGCGCACCTCACCGCTGTCATTTTACTCTGCCGCCCAGGGCCAGCCCTGTACATTTGGGGGCCCTAAGCAGAAGAATTTTGGAGCCCTACCTTGCTCTATATAGTGGAGTATTGCCATTGCAAACCAGCCTACAATGATTTTATTGCTTATTAAAATACAATCAATGAAACACAAAAGTAAAGCCTTATTTCTTCTACTTAATAACTGTCTGAACCTCAGTTGGGTCAGTTGGCGTTTCTGTGTGGAGTTTGCATGTTCTCCCTGTGTTCGCGTGGGTTTCCTCCGGGTGCTCCGGTTTCCCCCACAGTCCAAAGACATGCGGTACAGGTGAATTGGGTAGACTAAATTGTCCGTAGTGTATGAGTGTGGATGAGTGTGTGGATGTTTCCCAGAGATGGGTTACGGCTGGAGGGCATCCGCTGCGTAAAAATGTGCTGGATAAGTTGGCAGTTCATTCCGCTGTGGCGACCCCAGATTAATAAAGGGACTAAGGCGACAAGAAAATGAATGAATGAATAACTGTCTGAATGACTTGGACATTTTATAACAGCACTGTTTTTGTCAACTAACAGCTTCAAAAATGAAGAATTAAACGATCTTTAATAAAGGGACCAGTGATTCCTACTTTGTGTCGTTCTGGGGTGTTTAAAACATATTCTATTAATTTGGCAAACAGATTGAAGATTCTATAAACGATTCTAGGTTGAGGTTTTTTTATAAATTCCAAAAGCAAAAACCCTGCAATGAAACGACAGTGAGCTATAATTCATTAAATGCCTTACTTAGTAATAAAATATACATTATGAACTTATTAACTCTAAAAAAAAAAAAAAAAAATTACCATTAATGCAAAGATTGATCCATAAATAATAAAAGACAAAACATAAGAAAAAGGGAGGCAACAAATACAGGGTTAATGTTAATACCCAAACACAAACTTTATTATTCCCTTAAGTCACCTTCCCTGTTCCTTACATTTGAGATGCAGAGTCCAGAGCTTATACTAAACTATGATTAATTCAATTTGGACATAACTTTTATAAACATGTCTCAGGAAAAATATTACCAGTGTGCAAAATATGTCAATGAAAGACACTTTAGTATTGCATTTCAGTAAAACACGTTTTAGACTAAAAAAAATCGGGTCTGTAAAACCAGGAAAGATTTTAATATATCATATAAGTAGACGACTCTTTATAATCTGTAATTGCCTATTATGGATAAATGTGCTATTAGATTATGTCTTTAACATCCTCATTAGCACTTAAAAGTAATGGTAAAAATAATTTTGTGCTTCTCTCTTCGCGTCGTCATTTTTCTCTTCAGTTTTTTTAGGCCTGAAGAATAACATTAGTTTCGTTTCATTTTCGCGGTCCAATTTACAAAATAAATCAGGTCTATAATGGGGCAGGCAATGAAGCAAAGGCCATGGCTGTGTCTGTTCATGGATTCGCGTTCTCGTGTTGACCGGTTGGTCTCGCAGGTTAACTTGCAAGAACAACAAACTCGAACTGCGAGAACAGAATGCATATGAGAAATGAGTTGCTAGCTGCGAGCTTCCTGTTGATCACATAACCTACACACGAGAACAATTTAAACTTTAATAAAATTGTGATTTCTTATTTTCTTTTAAGTGAAAATGTACAAATATTTAAGTACTGAAGCACTGTCACTGAAGATAATTGTAAAATGCAAATAAAAACTATTTCTGCAAGGAAATGGCTCAGACCACTAGCGGGTTGTGGGGGCCCCCTAGTGGCTGCGGGGCATTAAGCAGCCTCTTAGATAGCTTATAGGGAGGGCCAGCTAGGTAAAGCGAATTTGCGCCTGTAAACACAGCGCCCTCTCTGTTCGAAACATGTATCACGATTGATTCGACATTTGTGCCGGTTTGAATCGTTACATATTTGAATTGATTTTCAACCGACTCATGCTGAATCGTTACATCTCTAGACGCTTGTGATATTTCATCTCTTCTGGAGATATACGTTGGCTTGTATGATGAAAGAGAGTAAAATTTAATTAAAAGTAAAATTTGTTCATATTGTTCATATTTTCGTTTTGATAAAAATGAAAGCACATAAAAAAAATTATTCAAATTATAATTATTGTATATATTTTAATAAATAGTGTGTTAAGTGCTCCAAGAGTATCTAAACAAAATAAAATACAATAAAATAATAATTACTTTTGCAATCATCTTATTACACATTAAAAAAAAAATTGTAAACATTGTCATAAAAATTTAAGTTAAGTTGACATTACTTTTTACCCAATTCCCCTATTTGGACTGTGGGGGAAACCGGAGCACTCGGAGGAAACCCACGCCAACATGGGGAGAACATGCAAACTCCACACAGAAATGCCAACTGACCCTGCCAAGGCTTGAACCAGCAACCTTCTTGCTGTGAGGCAATTGTGCTACCCACTGTGCCACCGTGATGCCCGGAATTGTTAAGATTACTTAAATATTTTTTTATTATGCACATAGTTATAAAATTTTGTTAAGTTAACTTAATTCCAAGTTTTGTACTCAATACCTAAATCTTAAAGCAACGGGTTTACCAAGTCAACTATTCACTTTAAAAGCAATGGGTTTACTCCCTTTCTAAAGTAAAGTCAACTAATCGCTTTAAAAGCAACTGGTTTACTCCCTTTTTTAAGAAAAGTGAACTAATCACCTTTACAAACTTGACTTTTTTTCCTTCTAAAGAACACACACATAAACACACACACACACAAATAATGTCTTTAAAGCATTCTGCAAAACATATTCTAGAACCAGAAGAGCTTATACAGGTTTTATAAGGACATTAGTAAATGATTTCATACTGAACACTCCAGCATAGGAACTGTCCCTTTAAGACCCATTCATTATGCTTCTGCAGCAGCTTCTCCAGGACTGCGAGCAGATCTGCGAGTGTCTCTCCAGGCATCTGCCCCAGTTCCCAAAGAGAGCTGCCCCGTCCCCCTCGTCTCCCCTGCGCTGTCCCTGCGGGCCCTGGACCTCCTGCCTGAGGGACACGGCTAAATCTGCATAGCTGGCTTGTCTGACAGAGGGAGATGTGTGTAAATTGGCCGAAAGAAGTATGAGCGAGAGTGGGCGCTCTGTGCCATGGCTGTGCAATGACTGCCCAGCTCTGCCCGTTCCTGCGTGACGTCCGACTGATTTACAGCACCCGGTGGGGGTCCACAGCTGCCTGATGCCCACCCTGATCCTAACACACCCGCATGGGCTCGAAATGTAGAGGCAAAGCACCTGCTCGCATACAGTGGACATGAAGATGCAGTAGGCATGATGTTTACAGCAGGTGGATGTATTATATGTGCATACATATCATTGCTTGAGAGCAGCTCAGCATTTAAAATGAAGGTTGTAGTAATTACACTGTTACACCAATAGTTGGCCATTAATTTATATTACTTGTCACTTATTCAAAAGATTCTTCAAGAATGCTGATTCATCTAGTTTGAAGCATGCGTGAACTGGAATTTACCGCAGGATTTTTCATAATAATATTATTGAGTAGAGGGCAGGGTTTTTATTTTTGTGCTCCTGCTTTAATTTTTTACTTACAGCAAACTAATAGTTGGAGAGGCGTGGATAAGCATATTTCACCCAAGTCGTCAAACTGACATCATCAGAGAATGACTGTCATTCCAGAGCAGAAGCAAATGATCAGATTTGGATTAAGAATTCAGGGTTCAACAATATGGACTGCCTAATGGCCCGGGATGGTTACTGGCCCGATCAGGCCAGTGCTGCCTTGTCACTAAAGTTTAATTTGGCTGTGACTGTTTGTCAATTGCAAAAACAGTCTTGCGGTGCCTTTACACCATGCCAAATCAATCGGTCCAAGATCGCCTGAATGAGGTGGTCTCAGCTCGATTGAAACAAACTGTGGAGCGGATCGATTGTAGTGAGAAAGCAAAACAATCCAACAAACTGACGAACGAGGCTATATCACAGTGTATTATGGTTGTGTAATAACCATATATTCGGCTATATGAAGTAAGTATGAGTATGGCGGAATGTCATTCCTACCAGCAAATGTGCATTTCATGTCGAATATGAAAGTGAAAGCATGCTGAAATATTACAGAGTGCTGTTCATGCATTAGGAAAACTGACAGAAATGACCATCTGAACATTTTTCCATATTTTAATCTTATAAGAATTTGTATAAGGCCTATTGTTTTGTTCAATTCTGCACTGACATCTCGAAAGAAAGATCAACATTGATCTGGTTCATGATCTGACTGCAGTCTCGGTTCATCTGTTATTTCTCTCTATAATTTAAGCCTATAATGCATAATTCTTGCCAACGTTTTTTTTAATAGAATGATAAACTCAATAGATAGATTTTTATAAAACTTGACAGCTGAAATGAGGCTATGTATGAGAAAGTCTTACCTGTCTGTGTCTGTGGGTGTCAAAATAAAGTACACATTTTTCGCTTATATATTTATCATTTCCACACACACACACACACACATACATACTGTATATATACATACATAGAGAGAGAGAGAGAGAGAGAGAGAGAGAGAGAGAGAGAGAGAGAGAGAGAGAGAGATGAGAGAGAGAGGAGAGAGACCGAGAGAGAGAGAGAGAGAGGAGAGAGAGAGAGAGAGAGAGAGAGAGAGAGAGAGAGAGAGAGAGAGAGAGAAAGAGAGAGAGATTTTTTGTTTTTTTTTTCAAATTTAGTTACATCACAATTGTAATTTTTTAAATTGTCAGTTGTTTTAAAAGAAAAGTTATGCTGAATAAAAAGTGTGTGTATGTATGTATGTATACAATTATGTTTGGCTTTTGACACATTATTTAAAATATGTGGCTAAGAAATAGCTATTAACTTCTTTTTTTTGGATGGGGCCACAGAAAATTTTGGCAGGGCAAGCAAAAATCTGAACCACTGGCTTGATCGGGCGAGTAAACAAAATCCTTAGCATTGAACCCTGGGTTGACCAAAAAAAAAATTTTAGTGGATTAATTTATACTAATTAATTGCTCCCATTAGGATTAATAATGTGGTTTAAAGAAAATTAAGCAGCCTTTTTTTTTAATAAAGAGAGCTATTGAGCTTAAATTATATTATTAATTATAGCAAACATCTTTTTTGTCAGAACATTTAGTAAAACATAAAATTTTTATTTTAAACAAACAAAAAAAAATGTGATTCTCAGATTATCCAGAATGGTGCAGCTCTACTTTTCAGTATCAGATTTGTTGGCAGCAGTAATGAGTTATGACGGAAAACATACTGCAGCCGTTTAGAGCGGGACGGTTTCAGGTTCCTGATGGATATTGTGCAGATGAAAAAGCAGCACAAGCATAAGCGAACTCACATACTGATAAATAACAGTTTGTGAGGTGGGGGGGGGTCACAAGAGTGGTCTTGCCAACAGTCTCACTCTGCCTCAGAGACAGCAGGTGAATATATATTTATAAACACAGATCGCAAAAACTGTCTGCCTCACACTGACGCATTCAGTCAGCTACATCTTAAACAGGATTTACAGGGTATGGATTCAAATATACCCCCATAAAATGGCCACAGTAAAACTGGTTCACCTGGAGTCAGGCAGCACTAAAGCGTCTATCAGAACTCAGGAGTCCTGTTACTGTGTTTTAGATGACACCCTTCTCTTTATACTTCAGCTTTAGGCACAAGAAAAAACCCTCAGGGGTTTACAGTTGGTAGGGTATGAGCAACAGGACAAAAATGGTGCTAAATGCGATACATATCCAAAGAGTGGTTTGCAGTTGGAGGCCAGTAGGAGCTTGCACTGACACCACCACCATTTTGTTGACCTGGTATGAGAAGCCTCACATTTATGAGATGCATCGCTAAATACATCAGAAGATAGACAAAACATACTTTACCCACACTTTTGAGCGTCATGGCTCATCAAAAACTACACTCAAAAAAGCTGGGTTGTCATAACCCAATGCAATCTCATAGCAATTAATAGCTTTTTTATTTAGAGACTACTTCCTATTCATTCTTACATTTCAGCACATTCTTACATTTCAGCATGATTGTCTGATCCCAGAGTGAGCCATTGGTTTAAGGGTGGGGTTTGGGTGTACACCTCCTTTTAAAAGTCATACATTTTCATACACATGGAATCGTATGAATGTGTGCAAATGAGTCACTTTTCTGACAATACATAAAATAGTTCCGTTTCCTTGTGAGATTGCACTGGACAAACCTAACCATTGGGTTAAAAAGCACAATTTAAATGTAATTAGGTTAAAAAAAATTAGCCTAATGTTGGGTTTGTCCATATTTCACCCAAAGTTGGATTAATGCAGTGGTTCTCAATTCCAATCCGCTGGCCCCTCCGCCCTCTACTGCATGTCTTCCTTACTTAACACATCTGATTTAGATCATCAACTCGTTAACGAGAGATCCATGAACTGATCCTTAATAATATTAAAAATTGCTCACATTTATATAGCGCTTTCCTGGACACTCAAAGCGCTTTACACAATGGGGGGGTGACGTGACGGCAGCCATATTGCGCCAGACCGCACACCAGCTGATTGGTAGAGAGGAGACAGAGTGACGAAGCCAATTATCATATGGGGATGGTTAGGAGGCCATGATGGACAGAGGCCAGTGGGCAAATTTGGCCAGGATGCCGGGGTTAAACCCACACTCTTTTTGAAGGACATCCTGGGATTTTTAACAACTACAGAGAGTCAGGACCTCGGTTTAACGTCTCATTCGAAAGACTGAGCAGTATAGAGTCCCCTTCAGACTGCAGGTTGAGCGCCCCCTGCTGGCCTCACTAACACCACTTCCGACAGCAACCCAGCTTTCCCATCTGGTCTCCCATCCAGGCACTGACTGGGCGCAGCCCTGCTTGTAAGAGAGACATACAAAATGTGCATGGTGGGGGGGCCCGAGCACTGGAACTGAGAACCACTGGGTCAAGCCAACAGTTGGGAATGGACTGATTTCACGCGGCTGCCATTTTAAAAGTGAAAGCAAGGCTACAGTGGGAAGAAACCCGAAGTATTGTCTGGAATCACACAAGAACAGCACGTACCTGGCTGTATGTCTTATCAGCGAAGAGAAAGTGACACACATTTATCATTTCACCCCTTTCCGAGTGACCCGAAGGTCTGTTCTGAACGGATTGTAAAAATAAAAAGGGATATCGGACCTCATTTTCAGCAAAGTTAAGGGAAATGGCACTAGTTATCTAACGTTTTCTTTCCCAAACACACATTTTAATGTTATTTATCAAACTCAAGTTAATGAACTGATTCTTTCACTATAGACTTGTCACAATACTGAATTTTGGTACTGAAATGAAAAAAAAAACTAAATTTCCCGCTAATATTTAAGCGCTGTTGAGCGTGTTCTTAAACACATCTAATTTTCCATAGTATTCACCAATGCTCAACAGAAATGAATGTGATTGGCCCTGCAGGTCATCAGTTCACCACACTTGATGTTTTTACCGAGTGCAAACACAGACGAGTGATCCGTTGATGGATCGACTGATCTTCGTGGCTTTAAAACGCTCCAGTGTCCGTGTATCTGTTTGCATTCGGTGAAGAGCGAAGATGACTGATGACCTTCACGGCCAATCACATTTCTGGTAAGCACTGGTGTAACTATGGCAAATCAGCAGTGTTTAAGAAAACTCTCAACATCGCTTAAATGTTACCGGAAAACGGACGTTTTTTTAAATTTCAGTACCGGGACAACACTATTACAGACAACACCAGGGTGTGCTACAGAGAACTGCATTGTTTTATCGCTCTCTGGGTTACATAGGCTGAAGCAGGGAAGCCCCCCTATGGTGTTTACCTGGTGCCATGAACTGAAGCCTAGGAGGACACTTAGGGCGTACTCACACTATGCTATCTGAACCGTGCCCAGGCCCGTTTCCCGGATTGTTTGAGAAGTGCGAGTGCTCTGAACAGGGCTCAATCACGGTTCACTTGGCCGGCCCTGGCCCAGTTAGAAGAGGTGGGCCTGAGCGTGCTTCACTTGGGCTCAGGTGCGAGCAAGCGTGCCTAAGCCCGAAACTGAAAGCGAGATGTGACTTTAAGGGACTGTTTCATATGGATTAATTAATCATTCGTGCTGTTCAATGAACGCAAACTGTCATAGTTTATTAAAGACGCAAACCCCTCACTGCACGACAGCTGCACCTTCAGCAAACCTCCTAATTCCTACAGCACGAGGACTTTATGAGCGTCAAAAGTGGCTGATCTGTTCGGCAAAATATTTGACTGCGTGTCACCGCATATCAAACGGCTAAAACGATATAACTAAAGAAATCTCCACTGTGCTGAGCGAGAGCGCTTCTCTTCCTAAACTGAACAGCGCATCATCGATGACGTAAGCATGCCCAGGCCCGAATGTAATGTGAGTGCGGGCCGTTGGGGGAGACGGAAGGGGGGACAAGCGTGCTTTGGCCCGGTTTAACGCAACTGTACATAGTGTGAGTACGCCCTTAAGCTTTATTACTCTTAAAGATATTAGGATTTAGTTTGATGTCTAATATGCTTTTAATTGTTTAAATTAAACTTAACTTAATGATATTAAAGTGATGTTTACACCATATCTGCACTTTGAAGTTGCAGCAACAGCTGGAAGTTTGTAGTCTACAGCATATTGTTGCATGTTTACAGTGCTGATCCTCTACTTCCGGGTTTCCTGCCACCGCAGCCTCGCTTTCATTTTTAAAAATGGCGGCCGCGTGAAATAAGCATATTGGGCAGTGTTGAGCCACCGGTTAACATCCGTCAGGCTAATTGGTTTGGTGTGTTCCACACGTTGGCTCATGTCAGGTTTACATCACATTGAGTATGCCTGATTCAGCATGTAGAATCAGTATCTGCAAAAGAGAACGCTCTGATTGGCTGTTTAGCCATGAATCAAAGAGTGAAAGTCAAAAACTGAAGTGGAGAAACCAAGGAAATGATTTAAATCAAAAGGGAACACGAAAACGCCAATGTCATTTCACTGCATTTCACAAATATTTGCAAACAATATGGATTATTAAATTATCAGACATATTTGACATATTTTTTTCCAAATCCCTCCATGGTGGGTGACAATTACTGTGATAATAATGGTACTAAACGCTGTTGTATGTGTGCATCACAAGTTCCGGTTTCCCTTTGTGGAATGAGAAAACAGACTACTGAAAAAGTCAATTTTTTTTAACGTTCACCTTATTTTAACCCCCAAATTTTAAATCAAACAAAAAGATTATCAGTTTGGTTTACCAGAAAATAATATATAAATATAAATGTCACCTTTCATTCATTGTTTTACTCTCCATTTCTTTCTAAAAATGTATATTTACTACCAATATCTGAGTGAAAACCAAAGTAAATCATACAACTTTTTATTTTTCAGTGTCACGCAATGTTTCAGTTAACCGCAACAACAGTGATGTCCAATTTAAAAATCTGGATCCTGCAACAAAACCAGTTTAAAACCACTTCTTCATCCCAGTTCCAGGAAAACATCATGGTGAAAAGACTAAGAGGGTCTGACAGTGGCATGGCATGCATTATCCGAGAGGGCAAATGAGAGAGACAGACGGACCAAGAAAAATATCAACTAATGCAGTGTTGTGCAAGGGCAGAGTGCAATATAATCGCTGGCATGTCGTTGTGCGCGTTGACCTGAAAGCGCACGCTGAATGTGCTGTGGATGGATATGTTGTGTGCACAGGGGCCCCGGCTGTAAGAGCGATGGATGGGGTGAGCTGGATAGGTTCCATGCCCTTAATCCCCCTCCACAACCTCCGCAGCATTGGTCTGGATCACCATATCCAGCACTTTCATGCAGCTGACAGCCATTCATTTACACACGTGGCTCATAAAGAGAGACGCATCGAATGTAGGATTGAAAATGGACTGGAAAACAGTGCCAGGAAACGTAGCATTGGGAAGTGCTACTTTCAAAAGTACAACCGAAACAGGTCTAAAATTGGTCCATTTGTAGAGAATTTTGGGGTGCTTTGCTGCTGGGATGCAAGTTGTTTGAGCAGCTAAACTATATGATTTCCACAAAGAGTAAAATGATTCAATGAAATTACAAAATAAATGAAAGTAGGGCTGTATACATAATTAAATTTCCAATGGAAATCTGATCAAAATACTAAAATCAAAAATGCTAAAATCAAAACAATACACTGTAAAACCCAACAGTCAACTTTATCAAATGAAATGAGTGTAGTTAACTCAAATTTGATTGAAAGTTAATTCTATCCATTTAAAAAGAGTTTTAAACTCAGTGTTGAAGGTAATGAGTGAATTAAATACCTCATTACTTCAACTTAAATGGAGTAAGTTCACTGTACTCATATAGATTAGTTTAACTTAAATGGTTTGTAGTAATCGGTTTCCTCAAATGGGCAACCCCTAATGAATAAAGGGACTAAGCCGAAGGAAAATGAAATGAAAGTAGGGCTGTATACCTAATTAAATTTCCAATGGACTAGTGCTAAACACAAAAATACTATTTACATAAGAATTTTCTGTATATCTGTGTGAATAAATGTCCTAATTTCAGTGTTTTCAGCATCTCCTGTCTCACTATAAGAGAACATGACGAACATATGAACTTGCACACGTAACAAGATTTTACAGTTTGTTCATTTATTTCTTAAAAAAATGAAAACGAATGTCTAAACGAAAATAAAATTCATGAAAACACATCAAAACAGAATTATAGGCTTAATTTAATCCTATCGGAATTAATAAATAAAACTCTTCAAACTTTTCTGGGATAAAATCTCTCCAATTAGTTTTTTTCATTTAGAGAAAAAATAAAAACAGGAGCTCCCAGTTTATTGTGAAATGAAAATTATATTGTAAAATTGTATACATGTAATTGTAAAATGATTTTTAAAATGTATATGTGTGAATGTTCAAAATAATTCTACAAGCTTTTCATGAAAATCTGAAAACTCTGTTAACAAAAAATAATAATAGAGCTGCACAGCATCGATATCACAATGTGCACGTCCGCAAAGATATGCAATGATGAGTCTGAATTATAGTTAACCAGGAGCTACAGAATTGCATTCAATCACTGTATTCATATGGAATTTCTTACTTATAATTTTTGTCTTGTTTCTAGTCCAAATATCTACATTTCAAAGAGAAAACTAGATTATTTCTTACCCCACTGGCAGATAATTTTGCTTGTTTTAAGGAAAAACTCTTTTCAACATTTCTTCTGACGGTGAAAACAAAACAAAATTTTACTTGCTCTAAGAATTTTTTGATATTTGGAGCAGTAACGACACAAAACAAAGTAAGAAAGTTTTTTGCATTGTAATCATTCAATTTCTGTACCTGAATCCTGTTAGAATTCCCAGAAAACCATCACAGTCCAACTCAAAATAACTAGTGAAACTGTATTTATATCGCAATATTTATCACAGAAAAATAAATTATCGCAATATCAGATTTTTCCAATATAATGCAGCCCTAAATAATAATAATTTAGAAAACAATAATAAAATATAATAAAAAAAGATACAACATGTAAGACTTACAGTACTTCTGAACTCCAGTGATATGTACTGTATGGCAAAGACATCACGTCCTTTCCCAGCGTTTCTGTTGGGTCAACAAAAGGATCTGTAGATAACACAAATATTCACATATTGATGTCTGACACTGCCAACATAAACGAAAGACACTAAAACTGATTTACAGCAGTAGCCTCGCTGTAACCGTGTTAATATTTAATGACAGGAAATAAAACTGAATCGCCACACACACACACACACACACACACAAAGTAAAGTCAAATATGAGCAAACAACTCTAGATCACGTAAATATTACACCATCGGAAACGACGTCTATTCCAGCATTAGAGAAGATCTTTCCAGTATATCTCTTCAGGAAACAGCCTAATCCTGTGTAATTCCAGGTTAAAGGCATCTTCAAATCCAGTGAATCAGAAATTCAGTAAATGTCAGAAGTGATAAGTGGCAGGTGGATTGTGGATTTAGGGAGTTAGCAGTTTGGGGATATGCACGGTATTTTGGGAAGCACACAAAGACACTGAAAGTCACTGTGGCAAATGTTGTGAAGCCAGAGATGTGTTGACAGACAATATAAAGACAGGATTTTTATTATTATTTAGCTATCTAACATTTACATGTTTTTCTGACTGCAATTGCTCATTTTTTAAATCCCTAAATATTCTGGATGCTCTGATTACAGGAGCCTGATGGTATCATTTGTACATAAATCTCATTTACTGTCTCGGTGTCTGCTTTTTTGTGTTAGCTTGAGCACTGTTATTTATCTGCCTGTTATCAAAGACTATAGTAAACACCATGGGCCTGTTTCAGTAAGGAGGTTCAACAAAACTCAAAGTTTAAACTTGAACCGAGAGAAACCTTAGCGAGAGATTAAAAACTCAGAGTTTCTAATTTCAGAAACAGCAGATCTGAGTTAAGGCAATCAAGTCTGAGTAGATTGAAGCTGCGGTCACACTGCAATTTTCTCCCCATAGACTTCCATTCATAAGCACGCGAATGAGTCAGACTGAAAACGCAAGCTCGTGCGACAAGTTTCGCAGCGTGCTGAGTTGGAAAGTTTAAGCTTGGTAAACTCTGACCTGCGAAATCGTATCACTTGACTGCATGAGACCAAAGATCAAAACATGACCTCTACGGACAGAAATTTTAAATATGGACCAATCGCTCGCTTTTTCAAATGTCTAATCATCTTGGTTAATCCCGCCCCTTTTCGCAGCGATGTACTACAGAATTTCGCAACGTGTGACCGCAGCTTATTTCAGAGTTAAGCGTGCACACTGTGACTATAAAAAGGCATTATCAATGGAGCGCAGATATTACGACTCACCATTGCAACATCTGAAAAAAAGAGATCAGCATTTCTGTCTCCAGCTGAACTTGATGTGCTCATGCAAAGGTATAGCCAATATGAGCATATATTTAAAAAAGCAACACCACTGCATCGGCGAAACAGAGACAGTTAGTGTGGGTTAAACATAGCTGCTACTGTAGTTAATGCGTAAGTTTACATTTAAAATATTTAAAGTATTTAAATATTTAGGTATAATAAAAAATAAGCAATGTAATGTGTGATGTTTCTGGACTTTTCACTTGAAAAAGTGGGGAATTGGCTTTAATTTTGAAGTTATGTAACTGCATTAAATTACATAAAATAGGCTAGTGCATATTTCTATGACAAATCTGACAAAACAAAAATGCATATAACCTTAGCCTAATGTTCTGTGGAAATGTTTAATTTAAGGTTCCCACTTTTACACACATTGATCCGTTTAAGATAACATTTCTAAAATTGAGTTTCTAAAAGATGTAAAAGTGCACTTGTGTGTCTGCCTTTATTATTGATCCAGTATTTTATTTTATTGGTAGAGGTTTATATGACATTTAGAATGTAAGCAGTACTAAAAAATAGTTTTTAGACTGAGTAATAATCCCATTAATCAGGTTACAGTACATGTCCCTGTCGAAGGCCAGTGAATTTAGGCTAATTATTTATCTTATGCAGTAATATCAAAGGTAAAACTTAAAACTATGCTACTGAATCTAATTGAACCTTGTAACCTTGTTCTTTGTGTGACTGAAATGTATGCAATGAATGAATGACTAAGGCGAGAAATACCGCTTCATCTTTAAAAAAGGGGAGGAGACCGATAGAAACTCAGAATTTAGAGAATAAAACCTGCTCCTGACCAGGTTAGGTTCACAGAGTAAGTTACCACGGTAACTGACTCTGAGTAAAAGTTACCTCTCTTTCAGAAACAGGCTTGACTTACCCTGCTTTCTCAAGTATGACAAACCATTTTGAAATGGAAAACCCAGAGCTTCTCCCATTTTAGGGTTAAATACTCTGAGTTTTCACTTAACCTCCTTTCTAAAATGGGGCCCATGTCTTATAAAAGTAAAGCAGTGGTTCTTCTACCCAAATGATATAAATTTTATTTTATGTTCATGGATTTTATGCTCAAGGCTGTGATGACAAAACCACATTAAAAGCAGAAATACTGTTTATTTAATAATACTGTTTGTTTTGCATGTAGTCCATCAGTGTCAAATGACCCATAAGTTTATTCGATGTTCTACAAATATCACCAGTCTTATCAATGTTAAACATCTCTGGAAGCTGTATTTCTTCTACATATAGACATTTGCACATTTATAAATGCCTTTTGATCCATTTTGTGCACCTTTGCTAAGCATAAAGTCTCTGTTCATTCAAAAAATTCCGAACATTTTGAACATCTGTTTCTATAGGACACATACAGAAATTTCACTAGATGAACATCAAGACTGTATTGCTTTTATACAACAAATAAAACGTTTGTACCGAGTACATTAACTTACGTGTTTGAAGTTATCAGTTAGCTCGTTGGCTATCTATTTATTTTCCGCCAACGAAATTCACGTTTTGACAGATGCGCGGAATAAAAACCGGCCTGGATCTATATGAGTAGAGCAGAACAACGGAGATTGATTACTAGAAGTTGCGTTGTGTAGTTCCTTATATTTAGAGTAGATCCACTCCTGGTTTTCCACTTTGTTACTGGTGACGAGAATCCCGCTCAGAGAAAACAAATCCTCTCTCGGTTTTAAAAGCACTATTTAGTCATATTTGTTTCTGCCACTGCTTTTATTTGAAGTCGTTTGTGTTTTAACATAATAATTGATTAAAAAAAATGTGTCAGTGTGCTTAATTGGTTTACTGGTAACACTTTATTTTGATGGTCCATTTGAGTATTAGTAGACTGTGTGCTTAATATCTGCTGATACTGCTCTTTCAACAGACATTTAACTGACAAGAAACTTTGCAGTTACATGTCAGCTTACACTAACCCTGACCCCAACCTAACAGTCTACTTAAAATCTAATGAGAATTAGTTGGCATGTAGATGAAATGTAACTTAAATTCAACAAACAGACCATCAAAATAAAGTGAGACCGGTTTATTGAATGTTTTATATTTGATTTGTAGCCTAAAATGCTGCGAAAATGGCCAAAAAATTACAAAATTGTCATGTTTAATATCTGATTTCTTAAAAAATAAGTAATCTTCACTGCCTGGGTCTCAGATCTGACAAGAAGCACTGCATTAAACTCCGTTTCCCCTCCATGTCTTTAAAATATGACAGGTTATTTTACCCCCGTTTTTACATTGGAATTTCAGCGCTAGGCTGTTGCTACTGACGGTGCTAGCGGTTACAACGGTCTTTCATCTTGTTTTACGCTTCAACAACTAAATGAATCCTTAAGTCTATTTAACTGAATGTATTGTAATTACATTACAACATTGATGCTGTAAACAACCGTGTGAAACTGAAAATAGCCACATTAGCTTTCACCGGAAGTCTAGCTGTGCATAGAGCCCATTACATGGATGTTCAGTGAAAAACTAGAGTCCTTACAAGAACCTGGACACTAGATATGTGTCCCAGTGCACTTATTTTTTAGACTCCAGTGCTGAATGACCAAATAATTTTATAAAAGTCATACACCACACTATAGTAATATCCGTGAATTAGCAGTTTTCCATAATTTGTGATTCATGTTTTTGTTTTTTATTTCCCCCTTTATTTATGCTTTTGAATTGCATTATGGGCCCTTGATCTTTCTCATTTTAACATTCAAAAGTTTGAAAAAGTAACTTTTATTAACATTTTTAATAGTTTAAAGTAAAGTAGGTTGTGACTGGAAGGGCAGCCGCTGCGTAAAACATATGCTGGAATAGTTGGCAGTTCATTCCGTTGTGGTGACCTCTGGTAAACAAGAGACTAAGCTGAATGAAAATGAATAAAATTAATAGTTTTAGAGACATTCTATTAGAAATGTACACTATCCTTGAAATAAAAACACAAATACAGTAAATAAAAAAGTATTTCATCCCAAAAATATCTAAAATGGACTGATGGTTGATTTCTGAGTTGTTCTGTAAAGGAATATGTCATTCATTTGGTTCTCAGATTGTTTTTCTTTATTAAAAACACTTTACAAATGTACAAACCCTGTCATTGTCCTTGTCCTCAGCCCAATTAAACCTACAGCTAAATAGATTTGCTATGCTAAAAACTGTTATTTAGAAAGATAAACTTCAGAAATAGCAAGTTTAAGATGTGATCATTCACATCAATTGATTAAAAACATGAAATTATAAATCAATTCTACAAATAAATACTACAAATATATAATACAAATTAATTCACAATTGTCCCCATGTCACGTTTGCATTAACATCAAATGTGTGCAATACACGTTTAAGGCTATAACTCAGAAGTGAAATCATTTGACGGAGGAGAAGCTGACATTGATCAAGGATGCGTTTTATGATTGAATTGTATGATTTTATACTTTTTTTGTATGATTTTTTTTGAGGACGACAAGCTAAAGTCAGGCCCTCTCACATTTTTTATAAGTGAAAATGTATGTTTCGGGTAGAATGTCCCTTAAAGGGATATATAGTCTGGGATGGTAATGTAATGTAATGTAAGTAATGTGTACTTATATAGTGCATTTATTGTGTATGGCCAACCACCACACACCAGCTATTGGTGGAGTGAAGAGACAGTGATAGAGACAATTCGATGGATGGGGATGATTAGGAGGCCATGATGGGTAAGTGCCAATTGAGGGACTTTGGCCAGGACACCGAGAAGTGCCATGGGATTTTTAATGACCACAGAGAGTCAGGACCTCGGTTTAACGTCTCATCCGAAAGACGGTGTTTACTGACAGTGTAGTGTCCCCTTCACTTTTACTGGGGCATTAGGACTCACACAGACCACAGGTTGAGCGCCCCCTGCTGGCCCTTCTAACACCACTTCCAACAGCAACCTAGTTTTTCCATGTGATCTCCCATCCAGGTACTGAGCAGGCTCAGCCCTGCTTAGCTTCAGTGAGTAACCGGTCTTCGGCTGCAGGGTGATATGGCTGTGGCCATACAAAACGATACAAAAACCTTGTAACACAGTGCCAGTAAGTTTTCTGCCATTTTACAGACTTATTTCTCTATATACTGTATTATTTATTATACTTTATATTATTTTAAACTACTCCAATGTCAATAAAAGTCACTTTGTCAAACAGTAAAGTTGAATTTTCAACATCAATAGTTGTAAGAGCAGAGATCAAGATCCCATAATGCAATTCACAACTGTAAATAAACGGAAAACACATGTGAATCACAAAATACAGAACTGTCATTCATTCATTCATTTTCTTTTCGGCTTAGTCCCTTTATTCATCAGGGTTCGCCACAGTGGAATGAATCACCAGCATATGTTTTGCACAGCAGATGTCCTTCCAGCTGCAACCCAGTACTGGGAAACATCCATACACACTCATTAACACACATACAATACAGCCAATTTAGTTTATTCAGTTCACCTATAGCGCATGTCTTTGGACTGTGGGGGCAACCGGAAAACCTGGAGGAACCCACACAAACACGGGGAGAACATGCAAACTCCACACAGAAATGCCAACTGACCCAGCCAACTGTTAATTAACAGATATCTTTTACAGTGTAGATGATTGAGTGCATATGAACATTGAACATCAGTGTATAGTGTGCAGGCCTGTACAGAGGCATTCTAAAGGGCATGTTCCAGTTTTCACAAAAAGTGGGGGGTGGGTGGGGAGTGACGGTCCCGGTTTTCACGACAAGTGGAGGGGCGGGGCACTTTCATTTTGGAAGGGCACTTTATATCCCAGACTCAAAAGGGCATGTACACTGCACAGGTTGAGCCCTATGTGTGCACGTGCCTGATAGTGTGCCATTTGCAACACAACTAGAGTTTTGGTGCCTCCTTCAAGGCAAGTTTATTTCATCTTGGTTCTTCACTTTTCTATTGTCTCGCACTCTTTCTGTTTAGCAGTCACTTAATATTCTTTACTGACATGGAAAATGATTGCATATTTACAGTTGAAGCAACAGTAAGTTGTACAAAATCTCTCTCTCTCTCACACACAAATATTTTCCTTCTATGTTCGTGTCCATTTTCTGCTCAGGCCTTCCACACACCGACAGGTTTGGGACCCTCGAGCAGCAGGACACTGCATGATGGATGAGCTCTCGGACCTTCAAACCAACCCCACCATAGGAGGGGTCTGTATGCGCCCTCCGCCTCCCCCCAGCAGCACCTCATTGAGATGCCAAACCCCCGCCTGTCCCGCCCGCTCCACACACTCTCAGCTCGTCCTCCTGAGAGCCACTCCACAGGCGGGCCAGAAGAGGTCATGCCGAGGCCAGGACATTTATGAGGTGTAGATATTTGCCTTCTCTCACAAAAGCACACACTGTGGCATTGACACGGTCCGCCTTCTGCTCTTGCAGGTTTTCAGGTTTCACGTTCAGAGAGTTGCTGGCGTTGTTGGCCGGGTCTGACGCAGCTCTGTTTATTTGTGTCAGAGAGATGAACATGATCAAACCCTGCACTGTTGCCTGAAAGATACAGTCAGGTGAACTGCCTTTATAGCACACAAAGTAATAAGAATGTGATGTATTGACGGACCTGTGGCTTTGGGTGTGAATGAAGTGAGATCATTAACTCTGTTTTTTTGTGGGGGAAGAATCACAAGCACCCAAAACATTCCTCTCTCACATGGGTGACATGGGAAACAGGGAAGCCCTGACTATTAATGGGATAGCAAGAATGAAAAATAGCTGTTAACTTTCCCCTCAGAATGTATAACAGCTCTCATTGTGGCAGTACCTTCAATTTTCAACACCTAACGGTTGGCTTAAATGGGTTAACGTCCAATTTGGTGCACTAAAGGTATATAATATTACCTCAGGGGTATTTATTACCTAAAAAGTACAGAAGTCTATCTTTATATTTCTTAAAATGATAGTCATCAACACTTTTAGATTCAACACAATCATATACAGGCCTAACAAAATTATGATACATTGATGAAGCAAAACAATCAACCAATGCAGGAAACCGAACATTTTTTACAGCATTATTAGCTTTAGTTAACAGGCAAACTGTCCAGAACATCTTTTTTTGTTGTTGTTGAAGAATAAAAGGGTAAATAATACTCACTGATTATTTTTAAAAGTTTTAATGCTCACTGTTGCTTTAGATTTTATCAAAATAAAATTGAATTGTGTATCAGATACAATATGCAGAGAAACATTAAATATTATTGCCACTCAACTGTTATAGATTTTAATGTATTTCCCATCGTTAGTGTCACACATTCCTTCAGAAATCTTTACAGTACATGCTAATTTGCTGCTCAAGTAGTATTAATAACTAATGAATTATCCTAAACGTTTGTTCAAATGTGTGGGATATAAAAAAATTAAAATGAGGTATGTAGGTGTATTTTGGAAAGAGTAGCAAATTAAAATAAATAAATTAAATAAAACTAGAATTTTATTTGCTTGTGTTTACCAAAATCTTCAAGAACCTGTTTCCACCAATTGCTTTGGGAAAAAAAAACCTTAAAATAAGGAGTTATCATGAGTGTAAATCACACACCGGATGCAGAACAATCTTCTAATTCAGTCACTTTGTGGGTTCCACTTTAAGCTCAGGGCAGAAATCATCTTGCTGCAGTTTATACAGTAGATGTGTTCAGTAAATTTACATTACACGTTATTTCAAAATTTGTTTTATTGCCTGATATAAAAAAACTTTTTTAAATGCTTTTTTCAAAAAAAAAATCATGTATTTTGGTGCTTCAAATAAACCTGAATGGCTTCATCTTGCCTGGAACCAATCTGCTGATCTGAAGAAGCTACTGTATAGCCTAATGTAACATCAATACATTTATAATCTCCAGAAACCCAAATAGCTACTCAGAAATGATTTTTGATAAGCAAAATCAACAGAGCCTTTGTGTTTAGTATAGGTGAGTAAATTGATATACATCTGGTCATTATTGACCAAAAAAGCTCAATAAAATAATATTGCAAGTAAACCAAGATATTAAATTAAGCTAACATGTTTAATTTCTATGCAAAATCATAAACTTTATTAATTTCTGTTGATTTAAAGGTAAAACAGAAACATATTAGTTTAATGTATGATTGTTTCTCCATGTCCTCTGTTTCCTCTTTTCCTTTTTCTTCTCAGATGGAGGGAAATGACCTGAGCGTGTGTTCATGACCTCAGTTAGCAGCTGTCTGCTGTAAAACTGCTGAGCCCAAACTGAACAATAGATCAGTCAATTCTCTGGACAGCTTTCCAAACAGGTATATAATTTTATAACTGTTATTTGGCCATTCAGATAGTGAATCAAGTTAGTAGTTGAAATTTAAAAAGAACCCAATTTAATATGCATACTTGGTGTGTGATTTAAATTAAATTTCCAAAAGTGATATATATATACAGTTGAAGTCAGAATTATTAGCCCCCCTGAATTATTAGAATATATATATACACTGTATATATGAAGTGTCTCCTTTAAATGTACAGTACACTCCACTTTTTTTGGAAATGTTTTTACAAGTCCCCTAGTGTTAAACAGTTGAACCATTTTTGAATCCATTCAGCCGATCTCTGGGTCTGGCAAGAGCACTTTTACTTTAGCCTTTAGCATGAATCGTTGAATTGGATCATTTTGGCAGTTTCGATATTTTTTCAATTTAAGCTTGGCACCTCTGTAGTTACATCATGTATATACAAGAACTGACGGAAAATGAAAAGTTGTCGTTTTCTAGGCTGATATGGCTAGATAACTGTACTCTCATTCTGACATATTAATCAAGGAACTGTGCAGTCGTACTGCAACTCGTAACTTTTTGATTTAGTGGCTAATTCGTATGAATTTGTACAATCTCATTCGTACAATCGTAATTGTACATTTTGTAGTTGTAAAACAAAACCATATTTTTTATTAAAAAATAATAATAATAAAAAAAGTGGAGTGCAGCACGGTGGCTCAGTGGTTAGCTCTGTCGCCTCACAGCAAGAAGGTCTCTGCGGCTGGGTCAGGAGGCGTTGTGTAAAACATGCGCTGTGTAAAACATAAGCTGGAATAGTTGGTGGTTCATTCCACTGTGGCGTCCTCTGAAATAGAGACTAAGCCGAAGGAAAATGAATGAATGAAAAAAGTGGAGTGTTTCTTTAATAATTCAAGTCACTTTTTTTAAATAAAAAAATGGGTCAAACCTTGTGGTTCAATTAAAGATCTTGGCAAAATGCCTCCACAGTAAAAATGCTTGATAGTCTTTTGTTTTTGCTCAGAAAAAAAGAAACAGATGTGTAAAAAAAACGTTGGTTTTCAGTTTCAATCAGCATTTATCAAACAAGCTCAAATAAAATACACCGTGACGTTGTGATTTAGATTTTTTTTTATTAAATGCAACACGAATGCAATAAAATTAAGATAAATAACATGTTTTAACAGTGGAAATATCTTAGAGTTATATTCCCCACGAGGTCGAAAAGAACATCCACCATAAAAATCAGTTCCAAGTGGGTCTCAAATTCAGGTTACACAATGATTCTATTTCCTTTGAGGCTTGGCCAACTTCCTGGCATATGGTGGTGCCAGTGCCACCATATCAAGCGTTGAATCCAGTGTTTGTTTACAAAAATACAATTTGTCTTTGTCTTTTTTTTTCTTTTTGTTTTTTTATAGACCCAGAAAGTGACATTACATTTATTTTCACATCAGATTTGTTAAAGCTTTAGCTTCTGCAGTGTAACAGCAACAATGTCATTAAAAAAGTAAGTCATCCTTTAGGATTGAAAGGCATATCTGTCCTTTTTCACAATTCCAACACGGAACAATCTGTACAGGCTTGCATATTGAACAAATAAGAGTACAACGTTGACAATGGAAAACAGAACAAAACAACCAGAACAAATTTTTTGGCAAAGCAGGAAGAAAAAGTGACAACGAGGCAATATTTTAGATTAGATCTGTCTTTTTTTTTTGTTTTTTAACTGCCCTCATACAGGTTATGATTGTCCTTCATGATCACGTGACACAGGACAGCAGGAGGCTTCAAGTGCTGGAAGCGTCTGTACACGCTTTGCATTACCATATAATCCTTGGCCGACAAACATTCTGAGAACATTTGAGCATTGTTTTCAAACATGAAAGCTATCTAAAGTACATCAGGCTAAACATTGCAAGCGCCCCTTGTTCACGATTCAGTCTATATATATATGTATTTATTGCAGATGGAAGTGGAGTCATTCCTTTGGTTCGTCATTTTGGAGGCCAGATTCCTTTAGTTAGTATTTAAATGTTAAGACCACCTCCATATTTGCTATATGGAACTGGGACTCTTTACCTACGAAGCATTAAGCGCTTTTTGCTCTTGCCAGTTAGTTCACACAAAAACAATGAAATGCAAACAAACAAACACTTCTTCCAAAGCTAAAATCAGAAAGACGAAAGATAATAATGAAGTGTACACACAGACAGCCTGCTTCCTCTGACTGGACTGCATTGTGTCGGTTCTACAGAACGTCTCGCTATACCCTCCTATACAACAGTGACGAGGGTATTCAGTAACCAGAGTCTCCAAAATCATGCCTGTCCCCGAAACAAACCTCCCGATCCAACACTTATTTCAGTTTAAAAAAATAACACAATCAAGAGCAACAAAGAGGAATAGAGTTCTCTCTTCATTTATATTATATTTACAGTTTTTAATATATATTTATATATTTATATATTTACACACGTCAAATAAATCAATTGTACAACTATACACCTGAATGAGAAGATAAGCAAGAGGTACAGAAGTATATGGCTTGACTGGAAAAAATCGTTCCTTTGTGTTTTTGTCTGTGTTTGTTTTTTATGTTTGCTCTTAAAACAGCTTAATAATATACCGACATAATCATTAACACCCCTCCCCCTCCCCAAAAAAACAAACAATAAAAAATCCCTGGTATTGTCAAAAGAGGTCATTAGACTGTACATGTGAGAGAGCGTCATACAATGTAGCCTCTAATCTCCAGGTTAACGCCTATTCCTGTTTGTTTGTTTGTTGTTTGTGGCTGATCTCTACATACACGCATGGTTGTTCACATATTTGCATACAGCAAAAAAAGAAAGACCCTCTCATTCGCATCTCCTCTCACTCAAATGCACAAATGAAAAGATCATACCACAGCTGAAAGTAACAGTGTATTTGGTCCTGCTGGGATATCTAAAAGTCCTGGAGTGTTTAACCAACGAATATCTTTCCAAAAGAACTCAGTCAGTGTTTTTCATCTCTGATCCAAGTCAGTTCTCAGATCGTCAGTCTAAATACCCTACTCTGAACAAGTCCAGTGCCTTTTTCAGTAATTGAAAAAAAAAATCATTCCATGTCTGTGGAGCCTTCATAGAGTGATCACCACCATAAGTTGGCCTCCCCACTATCCATTCGATAATGTACTGTTACTCCAAGAGTAGAGATGGAAGTGGCTGCAGAAACCGTTTAACTTCACTTTCCACTAGCTCTTGTGTTTTGCGCAAGACTGGCCTGATTGTCAGCCTTTTCTTTTATTTACCATTTTCAGTAGTGCATCATCCATTTCCAAATGTTAGCAGATAATCGACTCTCCTTCGGCCGTCACCAGCTGACCACTGGTGGGGTCATAAGTTCCTGCCAGGTAGTAAAGATCTTGACCATTGCTGTTTGGTTTTCTAATTCGACTCAGGCGCTCATATTCAGCTCGGCTGACCACCTGGCACTTATGGGAGATGGTTTGGACGTCATTTTCGTCCTCATGGGAACTTTGGTACAGGGCATGCTGTGGAGAGAGAATAAATAAAGGTTTAGTCTTTCAATAACGTGAACAAATCAAAACCAAACAAGACTTCTGGTGACTACTGTACCTTCCCATCCCGGTGCCTTTTCCCAAGCTTGGTCTCCTCAGGATGGTAGAACCACTTTACTTTGACTACCATGTTGCTAGACCATGATTCCCAAAGACTCTCAATGCGACCGATGAAGGGCAGATGGGGTCGACCAGCCGAGAGGAAAACTGCACAATCACCAACTCGAACTGTGTCTTTACCACGAACGATTGCCTTGTAGAAAAGCTTTCTGGCTTTTCCTTTCAAACCCCGTCTCTGATTAGAAGAAAGCAAAGTTTGAGGCACTCTTTTCAAACTCTATTTCTATTTTAATTGATATTTAAAAAGAAAAATCATGGCAATTACCTGAGTAGGGTTCCCAGACCACCTCCACAGCTGCCGTCCTGGCATGAACGCGGATGAGTTGGGGGGACCCTCTGAAGATTGTATCTTTTGCTTTTTAGGGAAGTCTTTGGAAGATTTGGACTGTACTACAGAAGAAGAGTTGGCAATCTCCTTTCTCTTTGGAGGTTTTCCTGTACTACTATTTACTGCAGCCTTTGAATTAGAGATACTCATAGTTTTGGCTCCAAAAGTGTGTCGTGGTGGGGCGGTGGGAGGGTCTGAATGCTGCTGTTGTTGGAGCAATGTGTGATGAGAAGAAAGGCATCCTTGGAGCAGAAGTCGGGATGCCTCTTCTTCATCTGAACTGTAGGACGAATCATTGTCAGACGAGCAGACGCTAGAACTGGACAATGAGCCAGAGCTAGATGCGCTGGAGGATGCTGAGGATGATGATGAAACAGAAAGACGCGACAAAAAACGTCCAGTGGTGCGCATTGCCGCCCTTCTGGCATCTTCCTCCTCATCTTCATCTTCATCCATGTCTGAATAAGAGCTTAGGCAGTCACTGTGGCAATTTGGCCCGTAATCTGTATATTCATTTAGCCCGAGACCCTGAGGGTGCTTACGCATGTCAGAGGAACCTTTGAGAAGATGGCAACTGTTCCTTTTGGCATCTTTGACTAGAAGAACAGACTGGGAATAGCCCATTGTTGAGGTCAGTTCTCCAATACCTTTGGCTCCAAAGCCCTTTTCCATTCGTCCACTTCTTTGTAGATCTGAGTTCCCAAGAAGCAACAATGCTTTTCCATTTTTAGTCTTAGGGGATGTTACCCCTTCATGGTCCAGTTTGACCAGAAATTCCTTCCTGTCTCCTATCTTTCTACACCGTGACCCAGAGACACCCTTGTGACTAGGAGGCAGGCCCAGTGCCAACTGCTGATTTCCAAAGGAAGTGCAACCATTTGCAATGCTGCTGAAAGAGTCCACCTCAAAGGAAGTGCTGAAGATGCCTTTGGCTGGAGTGGTCATAGTGGAGCTAAGTAGGGGGAACATGTCAGACTCCTTTCCCCTTAGAGCTTTCTTTGTTAACCCATTAAACTGGAACAAATCCATGGAGGGTTTCCTCCTGGACATGGTGGCAACTGGCCAGCCAAGAAGAGGGGAAGCAGTTTGGGTCACATTCTCAGATGCACCGCTCTTTGATGATGCATTGAAGGATTTTGGCCTTCCTGTTGATGGAGATAAACAAAGGAATTGCTATGGGGATTTAGGAAAACCGACCTCCCAGCAATGATAACTTATTTGCATTTTCCTAACTTTGCTTACTATGATATTACCTTCATCCCCTAAGAGAAAACAGATAAGACACAGATATGCCTAACAGTGGAACATCTGATGACTCAATGTTATTGTACTATTGCAGATAACATCTAGTGAGTAGGAGCTGTTGGACTGGTAGTTCAGGGCTTTAAGTCAGACTCTTTAGTTAAGTAGCATTCAACCTTTACGCCAGTTTCCCTCACCCGAATACGTCTCATTCCATTAGTCAACCATACACTGATCTCATCAATGCCTATGTGTTAATTGTCATTAAAAGTAATGACAAAAAATGCATCTTTCTTCCGCATTTATACAGATTATTTTACCTTAGATCTGATAAGACTTTTAGGGCTCTTGACAAACAGCAAATAAATCATTTGGTGGGTGCGTCAGTTCCAGGAACAAGAACCAGGAAAAGTAGTGAAGCGTGTCCTTAGGGACAAACAGACTGAGAAACATCACCCAACAAGTTCCCCTGACAAACATTGTGATTAGTGAGTAAATCACTAAATCACAAAGGCCTGTTGTGGAATCCTATTTGATAGATGTTACTCACTGTGCCTCTCTGAAACAACATGTTTTACCTCTTTCGTTATAGGCTAAAAGTAGCACCTAAGGGATGTATGCAAACTGTGACAGATTTTAATCTTAGATTATGTGAAAAGCATCTGTTTAAACTGTGTAACCAGTAACCAAAATGACTTTAGTTTAATCAGTTTGGGAAACCGTGAGAATATGGATAATGCAGCTGTCATCTCGCACCTGGCTTGGCTTTAACGGCACTCTTCCTTGGCTCTGTGTTAGAGGAACGTTCGTTGGATGCATCAGCCTGCTGGGTTATCTTCTCCTGGGTGGAGGTCTTCCTTCTGCGGCAGCTAGGTGAGATCAGGTGGGCTGGTGATGGCTCTGCACCTGCAGTACATCAATAATACCACAGGCTTAATTTAAAATACAGAACCTTGGCACAAGGTCTAAACATGAGACTGTGTTTATATTGGAGATGAAAGCTGTTTATCTGCAGAAACCTACAGTGGACTTGGTAGCCTGGTGGAAGCAGCCTAATACTTGAAAGTGAAATCCATCCCCGGTCTCCATCGTCAAACTCCACCATGACACTCCCCTCCTTCTGTTCCTCACCTGGACCTCCTGAGGAAGGCATAAAAGTAGAGCTCTAAACAACGCGTATGAATTAGTAGCAATGCTAAGCCTAAAAATTGTTTAATTTTTTTAAGTAATTTATAAGTTTTAAGTAATTTATAAGTTTTTCGTGCGCAAATGATCTCACCTCTACGGACATATCCAGGATACAGACAGCGTGAGCGTTCACTCCAGTAAGCACATACTCTTGTTCCAGCCATCAGAGTTTCCACTGTCTCTGGCTGCACATCTAAAACCTGAAACACATGGATGACTTTAAAAATTAACCTACAGATCTTGCAGACAGGCAGCTCATCAAGCAAAACAAGTTGATTCAGTTAAAAGAAATACATGAAAAAAACGAGACGTCCAATTTTCAGAAGCATAGATATCTTTGAGGCCCTCCCCTTAAGGCAATTCCAACCATGGGTATACATTTCTCAAGAGAGATGCATTTTGATTTTGTTCCCATAGATAGTTTCTCATACTGAACCAGAATAAAAAAGAGAGGAAATCAGCGTTCCTGAATGGGGTGTCTGCTTTGAAAAAATGGAATAAAAGAGCAGAGAGGTGAAATCGATGACTTTATTGTGAGGCTGCCAGCTCCCCTCCCACTACACAGAGCACATGCACTAAAGAGCCCTTTTAGGCCCAGTTCAAACGGGTCTGCTGTAGATACGGCCCTTTTGACAGACAGAGCAAACGGGAAGCCAGGGAGTATTTGACCAGGATATCCAGGTAGTGGTGTTGGAAGCAAACGACTGATAAGAAGTCTTAAAAGTGGCACAGGGAAAAGGGGGTATCTCTGAAATAGAAGGGGTAATGCTAATAGCTAGTAGTAACTCCAACCAACTTGTAGGTTTGTTCCCCTAAAAAGGTGAAAGCAATGGCATCTATGAGAGTACCATCTGGCTCAATTTGATTCAACCAATTCCATGCATTTGGGGCATGAATATCTGTTTATTTGTTGGTGAACCATATGGGTGTCACAACCACCAGTGATCTAATCCTGGCAGATCACTGGTAAAAACGCAGCTCGATAAAGGACTACAAATCCACCAGTACATGGACTACAAGTTCCAGTCATGCACTTCACTCACACACCTGGCCTAGATCCCATCAGGGATGAGTCATGTAAACAGTATTGTGAACATTACGATGCGTTTTCCTTGTTTTGTCTTGCCGTGTTAGACCCTAGCCTTGTTTTCTTATTTTACTCCTGTCTGCTGCCTGCCTTCTAACCACTCGCCTGATATTTGATTACAACTCTGGATTTCCTGTGTACATCACCTGTTTGCAATCATGGGGGATCTAGGCCAGGTGTGTGAGTGAAGTGCATGGTGCAAGTGCATTGGCACGGTACGCTTGTAGCCCGAAACTGAAGACGTGACGTCACTTTTAAGGGACTGTTTCATATGGATTTATTAATCATTCTTACTGTTCAATGAACGCAAACCGTCATAGTTTATTAAAGACACAAATCCCTCACTGCACGTCAGCTGTACCTTCACCAAACCTCCTAATACGTGCAGCATGAAGGCTTTTATGATAACTTTTAAGCTTCAAAAGTTGTGGATCTGTTCGGCAAAATATTTGACTGTGTGTCACTGCGACTAAACTGAACAGTCGCATCATCGATGACATAAGCATGCTCCGGCTCTGATTCAATTTGAGTGCAGGCCATCAGGGGAGAGGGGACACCCCACCCGCGCTTTGGCATGGTTCAAGGCCAAGCCAAAGTTTGCTTGACTCCGCCCCCCAAAGTGAAACGCGCAGGAACAAGAAGTGCAGAGAGAAAACAGCATCGCAAACTCACGGTTGACTAAAAAGCAAATCAAAATGAGCATTGCAATCGACTGGACGGTTTTTGAAAGGCAATGCTATAAAAAAATGTTTTGCAAATATATTTAGGTTTTTGTTTTAATTGCAAATATTTGATTTGATTTGATTTGATATCTTGAGTTTTATTTGCAGTTCTTTTTTTGCTTGCAAATTTCATTTTTATTCCTCAAAAATTCATTTTTGCCTTGCGATTTTTGAAAATTTGCATTTATTTTTTTTTTTTTTGCTCAATACTTTATGTTTTTGTTTGCAAAACTTTCTATTATTTTGCAAGTATATATGGCCCTAGCTTGACTCCATATTCATACTTAAGCATAGAAAAAAATGGTCAGAGTAAATTTGCAAGTAATATAGAAGGGGAACACGCGTCTGCAGTTTGATTAAAGAAATTTCATCTGTTCATGAATATGTGTATAGGACTAAATTTAATAATCAAGGGGGAAAAAAACCTGCAGTCTATAAATTCTGCAGCATTAGCAATAGAGCTGTGACAATGAGATGTGATTAATATTAAACGTTCATTAATTAATGGATTGTGAGAAATGGATTGTGGGATTTACAGACCAGAATGAAGCCAGATAAAAGGTGAGTTTGAATTTAAGGAAACATCTGTTTAAATATAGCAATCATTATTTTTGCCATTTGTTTGGTGGTGAAATAAAACACTGTATACTTAAGTATAGAAAAATCTGCAAGCACTGTTTTTAATAATCAAAGGGGGAAAAACATGCAGTCCATAAATTCTGCAGCATTAGTAATAGAGCTGTGACAATGAGTATTAATCATAATTTTTTGGTAACTATGAGCTTAGTTTTAAACGTTCATTAATTAATCGATTGTGAGAAATGGAGTGTGAAATTTACACACCAGAATGAAGTCAGATAAAAGGTGAGTTTGCATTTAAGGAAAGATTTTATCATTAGACTTATGGCCCATGAGTCCAATTTGTTGGAGTAGAGTTCAATGTTAAAGCCTTTATTGTACTGGCCCTCAGTAAACGCTCTCTCTCTCTTGTTCTTTCTGTTCTCAACCACAACTATACAAAATCACACCCAATATTGACAACCTCCTCCTTTGTTTTGCATTTTGTGAACAATCAAGAGCTTTTTGTGTTGCAGCTTCTGAATTGTATCAAGACAAGATCTTCAGATGTCTTGTGTACGGCACTGAACTTGAGAGTTGCACAGAGCATGCTCATTAATATGTCTATGAGGGAGACTAGGGACGAGTAGTAGAGCTTGCGATAGGCGGTCCCTAGGTGGCGAGACACTTTTTTCAGCCCATGATACTGAGAGATGAATGAGAGAAGTAACGCATGTAATGTATTCAAATGAATGCATGCCGACAAAGAGCTGTTGGTTTACGGTGTGTAATCAGCTCCCTTTTTCCCCATCGGCTTAGATAAACTATGCGTGTTATTGTAACCCACAGTTCAGCCCCAAAGATGTTCCTAAATAAGAAGATAAATAAATAAAAAAGGGATAAAGCATGCTCTTCTGTACGTCCTCCTGTGGGGCCACGCAACTAATAAGGAACAGTTATACAGAGTCACAATGTGAAACTGTATATGCAGGAATCTAACAGACTCCTGGACCGCATTATGGGCAGCTAACATAGAGTACTGTTTGATAAAAAAAAAAGTGTATTAACATTATAAGAGGGTCCTAGGGCTGTCTACATCCCTCAATCATAACCAGATGCCGAAATGTTCCTTTAACGATGAATTTGTGCTCAGTGAGATAAAAAATGAGCAATAAAAGAGGTAAATGCCAAAAGAATGCCTAAAGTTGGACTGGAGTCCTTCACACACTGATCACAGCAGTTTACACGCTTCATGGCTAAGTAAATGCTTATCGAAGCACACACATTCACACAAACCCAGATGCTATGTGTATAACTGCTTTAGCAGAGAAAGTCAAAGCTGGGCTCGATCCAGCCTTGAGCTGATGGGGCTCTGGGGGGAGAACAAGGGGTCTGTGAGAGCCTGAGAGGGTGGCCTGAAGGGCTGCTTCGGCCCAAGGCCTGTATGGGAAGATAGAGGAAGTCTTTGGGGGAACAAGTCCTCTGAAGAAGCTTTTTAAAGGGTCTCACCGCTTCCTGAAGCAGCTGCTCCAGAGAGTAGATCCTCGGCCGGTTTCCACGTTCACCCTCAACAACAACACTATAGCTGGAGAAATGGAGATTTTTTTTAGTTATTTTTTTAGATCTGATCCATATCATCCTTTTTATATACATTATTACATCCATCCATCCATCTATTCATCCATCCATCTACATTCATCTACCTGCAAATCTATGCATCTATCAATCATTTCATTGTTTCATCTATCTATTATTTAATCTTTTTGTCCATTGTTACATCCATATATTCATTCTATTCATGTTTCTATCCATCCATCCATCTACTTATCCATCCATCCATCCATCTACTTATCCATCCATCATCCATCCATCCATCCACCCGCCCATCCATCCATCTACAATCCATCTAAATATCCATCCATCCACTTATCCATCCATCCATGCATCTATCATTTCATTGTTCCATCTATCTATTATTTAATCTATTTGTCCATTGTTACATCCATATATTCATTCTATTCATCTTTCTATCGATCCATCTTTCCATCCATCCATCCACACATCCATCCATCCATCCATCCATCCATCCATCCATCCATCCATCCACCTATTCATCCATACATCAACCCACCCATCCATCCATCCATCCATCCTTCCACCTATTTATCCATACATCAACCCACCCATCCATCCATCCGTCCATCCACCCATCTATCCGTCCATCCATTTACCCATCCATCCATCCATACATCCATCTACTCATCCATCCATACATACATACATCCATCTACCCATCCATCCATCTACCCATCCATCCATCCATCCATCCATCCATTTATCCATCCACCCTTCCATCCATCCATCTACCCATCCATCCATCCATCCATCCATCTACTTATCCATCCATCCATCCATCCATCCATCTGTCTACTTATCCATTCATCCATTCATTCATCCATTCATAAAGTAGGGCTGGTTCTCTTACATATCAGGTAGGTCCAATGTATGTACATAGGCAGCGTACAGTAACTCGTCCTCTTTCGAGATCAATACTTTTAGCCCATCCCTCAGGATTTCTTTGGTGAGAACGCAGTTGGGCAGGGCTGGTTGAGACAAAGACAGATTAAAGTTAGAGGGTCATCCTCTTTTGACCAGGAGCACATTCTGCCTTGATATGAACACAGTTACATGTAAATCATGCCTGTCTGTTTGCATATTTCATACCTGGCAATGCACTGCCCATCGGCTCTAGTTCCTCCTCTTCCTCCTCCTCCTCTTCCTCTCCCTCTGAGAAGCTGCTGTCATCGTCTATCTGGAAACCTTCATCGGCAGCAAAGCTCTCCAGCAAACGACTGACTGCTCGTCCCTTTGCCTGCTAACAGTCACGAAACGGCATGTGAGTCTCATTCTTTCGCACAAACACACACACACACACACACACACACACACACACACACACACACACACACACACACACACACACACACACACACACACACACCTGTAATGGCCCCGGTGAGAGTGATTCAGGGCTCCAACATTCATTCAAACTCCCATACAAATATATCATGACCTCTCACACCTTAACGGGTTCATTCTTGTGCACAGACCTCTGTACTTAACATTGCTCAAAAAAGCTGTCATATATTAATGTGATGGAGGTTTCGTCACTTGGGGTGATGCTGTTCAGTTTTCATTTTACAAGTGTGTCTCTAGGGTGGGGCACAGGTGAAGAATGATGCGTGTCTTTGTTCTCTATCGCACTCTTTGAGCGGAGTGGGAATTCTTCCCGCCCTCTGATTAGGCAGGCAAAGTCCCCTCGCATGCCTCGCTGATGACCTCACAAAGGGCCGACGGTGACAGCCTTGACGCCTATGGTGTAAATCCTTTCAAAACTATTGACTGTTTTATTTAGACAATGCATGATTCAGCCTGTGAATTAGCAGGCGGATCCCATCTTATCTTTATTGTGGGTAGATTTACGAGAGCCCCTGACAGGACGAACCACGCGAGATTGCATAATCCTTCTCAAAGGGATGGCTTTTTATGGGTGCCAAGAGGGCAAGGCAGACAGATCTAGGCCGCTGGGGGTAATTCGCTATGTGGCGCTGCAGTCTCGCTAGATCACACCAGCGTTCAGCACAACTCTAATAAATGAGCTCAGAAGTACCAGCATAGATTGGCTGTGGCCAAAAGCTGACTTGTTGCCTCAGTGCACTATCAGGCAACGGCTTCGCAAGCAGCTGTTGCGCATGAATGCGCCTCATGAAACTGATTTCAGACAGACTTCTGAAGCAGCATAATGGTTTAATGATCTACAATAGAATACAGGGAGCTTTGGTAAACCAAAACCAAGCAAATATGTAATTACTGCAAAAGTAATTTCTCAGTAAAAATGACATGAAAAGTGGAAAAACTTGGCCCAAATCTACATTTACAAATACGATGACCACCAAACCACAACTTTCAGATGCCAAATAAAATGTTTATCTCAACTGTCAATGAACTGAATACAGGACAGTGGGTTATCTTGCTCAGAAAACAGTGCTGCCTTCAAAAGTTGATCAGATTAAAGTAGCATCACAGTAGACAGGATATGACATGGGAATTGCATTGCACTCCTATCTTCTTAAACACAGCCTTTCTGCTTTAGATGCCTACTAGGTTCCTTTTAGCCCTTTTCCACTGAGTGGTACGGTACGGTAGGTTCACTTTTATAGCCGTTTCCACTGTCAAAAGCTACCTAAAAGTGAACCGTACCGTGCCACTTTTTGGGTACCCTTTCGACAGGGTACCTAGCACAACAAAGGGGTTCCAAAAGGTGGAGCTAGATGCGTAGCTGAACGCTATTGGTTTAAAGACAAACATCACTAGTACGTACACAAGCCAGGAGAATGAAAACAAAGGAAGCGCTATTTTTAAATACACAGCCAAGACATTACATCATTATAATATATACATATAATAACAAGCCGTGGTTGACCCGAGCTCAAACAAACCTTGTCGCTGTCTTAATGAACAGCCACAAAGCCAAGAAGATAAACCTGTTGTCCTGTTATTGTTTACAAGGCCGTCTAAAGCGTGAGCGGTTTCACTTTCACCAGAGAGCTCGCAATCGCTCGCCGCATGTCTTTATTTGAAATAATGAACTTCTTGAGCTGATAATAATAACTTGTGCGTGATTATTGAAGTGCTTCTAACATCTGATCTATTCTGGAACAGACAAACGCGAGAGTGAAGCGCGAAAAAACAAAGGAAAAGCTGGAAAAAACAAAGGAGCAAATGATTCTTTCAGCAACCTAAAACATGAACAAACTGCCATGTTTAACTATTATCATCACCTTTTGGACTATTATGAACTTGGATTGAAGGAATTACTTTCTAACAGAAGCTACATGAGCTGGTGAAGATTAAAGATGCAAATGAGAGGTTTGCACTGACTGGGCTATGTGTTGTGGGTTGTTTTTGAACCCAAATAAGGACTAAATGTATGCTGTGTGTAGTTTTACTGTAATTGGTAACATATCTGAGACTGTAAGGGGCTGCATGTGTTCATATATGTTGCATTTATTTATTTATTTTATATAATTGCAGACGTTACAGTAGGCTATTTCGCACTGTCATTAATCTGCAGTTATAATCAAATTATGTTCATAGAAAGGTTAGTAATGAACATTTGTACACAAGTATTTATGTGTATAAAGCCTCTGTTTTGTGAGAAGTGCTTCTCATATGATATGTAAACGACCTGTACAGCTTTACTTTGACATTTCCCCTAGCGAGAATGACGTCGAATGAAACTTTCTGTTGTACACCACGCCCACTATTGGTACCCTTTTGACAGTGGAAACACAAGCCTAATAAATGTGACCCGTACCGTACCGTATCGCTCAGTGGAAACAGGCCATTAAAGGCATAGTTCACCCAAAACTGAATATTCTTTCATCATCTACTCTCTCTTTACTTGTCCCAAACCAAACCTGCCGGAGATTCTTTCTTCTGTTGAACACAAAGGAAGACATTTTGAAAAGTGTTGGAAACCCGTACCCATTGAATTCAATAGTATTTGTTTTTCCTACTAGGAAAGTCAATAGTTACATGTTTCTTTTCAAAATATTTAGAAAGAAACTTTTTTGGAACCACTTCAGAGAGAGTAAATAGTGAGTAATTTAAATTTTTGGGTGAACTATCCCTTTAACTTGCTTAACCTAATCATCAAGACTTTGAATAGATGTTAACTGGTAAAAGAAACTCTTTCCATACCTGCTTGTTTCTGATTCGTCTGCTCCAAGTGATGTCATCATACTGTGACGACAGCGCTTGCAACCAACAGCTTTTCCTCTGAAACAACCGTTGATAATGTGTTAGCACTGTTAGAGCCTCGTTTCTAGAGAATATACCAACAAAGTATAGATATACCTTGCCGAGCAGCACTGCGCTCTTCCTGGTGGCCCTTTCTCGTGGAGTAGGTGAGGTTTTGAGAACTCTAGTGTGGTCAAAGGTGTTCTCCCTTGACCCCTCTCTCCACTTGGGGCCAGTCAATCTCCTGTCCTCATCTAGTTCTGTGTGGTTATGGTCAGCACTGACCAGGGCTGGCCTACAGGGGGCCTTCCTTCTCTTCACCTCTTCTTTAGTGACGGACACATTTATAGACCCTGGAGGGAAAACAGAAAAAAAAATGGTAAGAATGACAGTGAAAGATGAGTGTTTGTGAACTAAGGTGATATCTGTCAATCTACGCTGTCTAATTAAGCAAAGATGTAACATTTACCGAATCCTTGTCTTTCTGTTTTGTTCTTGGCTTTCTGATTAGCCTCAAGCTTCACGATTGAGCACTGTGAAGGACGGCCGGCTCCAGACAGCTGCTCTTTAGATGATAGATTCTTGATGCCCTCTGCCCCTTCCTCGCTGTCGTAGATGCCGTCATCTTCCTCCTCTGTGAAAATGATGGATCGATTGAATGCATTGACATCTTGACTGGACTACAGTTCACAGCGGGCATCTGAATCTGTCATGTCGAACGCAGCCTGCCGATTTCTCTCACTGCGCGATTTGTTCGATATTTAGCAAAGTTCATGAAACGGGTGCCAAATGTGGCTGTGACTGTCAGCGTTCACAGGAACTTTAGCAGTCAGAGAAGTCTAGTCACTGGCAGGTTTGACCATCAAGTGTCAGACCTAGTGACTGATTCAAGCTCCTGATTCAGCTGCACATGCATTACCATTACAAATCTGAGACCGCTACAACACTGCTCTTTAAAATAAACATTATAAAATGAGTTCAATTCATTCAATTCAATTTATGTTCACTTTAAAAGCGCTTTCACAATGTAGATTGTGTCAAAGCAGCTTAACATAGAAGTTCTAGTAAATTGAAACTGTGTCAGTCCAGTTTTCAGAGTTGAAGTTCAGTTTAGTTCAGTGTGGTTTAATTTTCACTGCTGAAAGTCCAAACACTGAAGAGCAAATCCGAAGGAAAAGAAACCTCGAGAGAAACCAGGCTAAGTTAGGAATGACCATTTCTCCTCTGGTCAAACTTCCTGTGCAGAGCTGCAGTCTAGGCACCGGAGGCTGGAGAAGTCTTAATTCATCAAAAATGTATTTCTATTTCAAACTAATTCTGGAATCACACTTAATTTGCTTGATGAAAACAAAAAGATGTTTGTTTTTTACTCATATGAGCTGGATATATGTTTTACCAATTTATTTAATTTAAAAATGAGCAAGTGTGGTTTACCTTGCGTTGTTACTGTTAGTGAAGCTGAGATAAAATATAAATAATAGAATCTTAAAAGTGAATATTTGAAATGTTGCCTTGACAACTAACTAAAATAATCTGAAGTGCCAAGATGACCAAAACTGAAATTAAAGCTAATGAAATGACTAAAATAACAGTCTCCCCCAGTGCCTTCAGATTTGTATCAATTTCTACATTAACTCACCGGCCACTTTATTAGGTACACCTTACTAGTAAGTGGTTAGACCCTCTTTTGCCTTCAGAGCTGCCTTAATCCTTCGTGGCATAGATTCAACAAGGTACTGGAAATATTCCTCAGAGATTTTGGTCCATATTGACTTGATAGCATCACACAGTTGCTGCAGATTTGTCGGCTGCACATCCATGATGCGAATCTCCCATTTCACCACATCCCAAATGTGCTCTATTGGATTGAGTTCTGGTGACTGTGGAGGCCATTTGAGTACAGTGAACTCATTGTCATGTTCAAGAAACCAGTCTGCGATGATTCACGCTTTATGACATGGTGTGTTATCCTGCTGAAAGTAGCCATCAGAAGATGGGTACACTGTGGTCATAAAAGGATGGACATGGTCAGCAACAACACTCAGGTAGGCTGTAATGTTGACACGATGCTCAATTGGTACCAATGGGCCCAAAATGTGCCAAGAATATATCTCCCACACCATTGCACCACCACCCAGCAGCCTGAAACATTGATACAAGGTAGGATGGATTCATGCTTTCATGTTGTTGACGCCAAATTCTGACCCTACTATCCGAATGTTGCAGCAAAAATCGAGACTCATCAGACCAGGAATCGTTTTTCCAATCTTCTATTTTGGTAAGCCTATTCAAATTATAGCCTTAGTTTCCTGTTCTTACCTGACAGAAGTGGCACTCGGTGTGGTCTTGTGCTGTTGTAGCCCATCCGCTTCAAGGTTAGACATGTTGTACGTTCAGAGCTGCTCTTCTGCATACCTCTGTTGTAACGAGTGCAAATTTAAGTTACTGTTGCTTTTCTATCAGCTGGAACCAGTCTGGCCATTCTCCTCTGACCTCTGGCATCAACAAGGCATTTGCACCCACAGAACTGCCACTCATTGGATATTTTCTCTTTTTTGGACCATTCTCCGTAAACCCTAGAGATAGTTGTGCGTGAAAAATCCCAGTAGATTCTGAAATACTCAGACCAGCCATTCTGACACCAACAACTATGCCACGTTTAAAGTCACTTAAATAACCTTTGTTCTCCATTCTGATGGTCGGTTTGAACTGCAGCAGATTGACTTGACCATGTCTACATGTCTAAATGCATTAAGTTGCTGCCATGTGATTGGCTGATTAGAAATTTGCATTAACGAGCAGTGGTATATGTGTACCTAATAAAGTGGCCGGTAAGTGTACTGTAAGTTGGTACTGCAGTCTTAAAATTAAGTTTGTAAAAAGGATGGAAACATCTACTGACGCCTTTCACATTCTAGCTGTCAGTTTATTAAGATGTTCAGATGAAGTCACTATGCAACTTTAGAAAAGTAAAGCAGTCTCGTGCTTTCTGCTGCACTTTGTATGTTGTCCTGTACATTCCTTCCAGAATCACTTACACATCTTTGTGACTGCTAATTTTTTAAACAACAGCGTACGCAAACAAAGTACTCGCATGCTTGGGTGTCACAGATCCATATTGGCAGATGCCGTCTGTGGGCTATGTGTCTTGCATCGAGCGGAGATGGCACGGTGGCAGCAGTGTCGGGTGTCAACACAGTGCTGACACACTTGTCACTTACAAGGCGCTCGTCAACACTCTCGCAAGCTCGTGAAATGTGAAAAGGATAACTTTCAGGGCAATTAACAGAGCGGCGACAACACCGCCTAGCTCGACCGCAGGCGTAGCTCACATTAGCGTTCATTACCGCCATGATTTCATCTCCACTTTGTTCACTTACAGAAGTGTGTTCTCAGGAAGCATGGACTAAAACGTAGCTTTATTTTCCCCCTGTAGGTGAGGCATTCTGAACACAGCATGATGCAGGCTAGCATTACAGCTCGGGTTTTGCCCAATGCATGCCTGAGGAGGCGCCATTAATTTTTTTTAACACCAAGACAGTCGAGTAGGCAACTGAGAGCGTTCGCTGATCATCATTTCTCCTGGCCCATAACTCACCTGTATCGCTGATGCCCTTCTCTGTAGCTTCAAGCTTGCTATCGGTCATAGCTGTATTGCATAGCAGCTGCTGAGTTCGGGTTGGTAGGGGTGAAGAGCTCAGGATGGCCTTTGACCTCGCGCCTCTTTTCATCACGCTCCGCTTCCCATCTGAATCCTGCTGGACTGCTGTCCCACTGCCTGCTGGGATAGATTAAACGTTTATCAGATTTCTAAATAATCTACAGTAAGCTAAATAATAAATGACACAGTAGTTGACCCAAAATGGACACTTCTGTCATCATTTACTCACTCTTTACCTGTTCCAAACCTGTTTGAATTTCTTTCTTCTGTTAAACAAAGGAAGATATTTTAAAGATAGCCTTTGTTTGGTTTATAAAAGTCTTCAAAAATACCTTCTTTTGTGTTCAACAGAAGTAAGAAACACATAAAGGTTTGGAACGAGTAAATAGTGAGTACATCTTCATTTGATTTTAATGCAAATGTGTGTCTTTTACCTGTGTCACTGTGCTCTCCGGTTTTGTTATTAAGTGCGTGTTCTTCTTTTGCAGACTGATGTTCGGGAACAGTGCTCTGTGTTTTGTTCTCTCGGTGACACAGCAAGTTCACCAATCTGGATCCACGCTTGGCTTTGGCTTTCTGCTTCAGCTGTGAGCAAGCTTTCTGCTTAAACTTCGAGCTTAGGAGTCTCGGCCTTCCTCTCGGCCTACAGTGAGCCTTCATCTGAAACGAAGAGAAGAGGAGAATTAATTCGGGTGGTTCGAAAGACTCACCCCCCTTCTGAATAAGTCCAGAATTTGGCATCTATTTGGCTCATTTGTTTCAATTTTGACAGTATGTCATCATAAATTGGGAAAATAACCAATAGCAGAAGGCTTTAAGAAGAATAACCAATAAAATAACAAATAAAAGAAGGCTTTTTTTTGACTAAGGAAATGATCTGGCCAGTTTGTTATTTGCCTGTAGGCTTCAGTTTTTAATTTAAAAGAAGTTTTAAGAAATTCACATTTCTTTCTGTTGCTTTTTTTTTATAATAGATGATAATAAATTAGCATTTTAAAATAAGTATTTTTTCATATTTCTAAAATTCTAATCTCATTACATTATATATAAAAGTAACTTACAGTTTAAAAGCACATTTTGTAAATAAAAATTGATTTTTGTAAACAAATAATATGGTAAGCACTTTGATGAAAATGTAGGAAGTATTTCTGTTGCATCCAAAAGTGTGGTAATGATAACCATCTGACAAGCTAATCCAGGACAAAATAGTGCTTAAAATGTCACTTAAATGCAGTATTTTAACCTCGAATATCTGCAAAAAGGTCAACTTTTTGAGAAAAAAGAACCACTCCTTTTAATCGGCTGACTACGGGCCTGCACAATATTTGCCATTCAAAACCAATCAGTGATGACAGAATTGTGACTGCCCTTTTTTCTTGCAATAAGTTGTACACTGCAAAAAATGCTTTTTTACTTGGATTTTTTCTCTTGTTTCTAGTCCAAATATCTATATATGAAATATTGTTTTTCCTTTTGAAATAAGACTATTTTGCCTACCCCATTGGCAGATTATTTTGCTTGTTTTAAAGAAAAACTCACTATTTTTTAAATTTTAATCTTTTTTTATTGGTCTTTTATATGACAATACAAATTAAATATTGAGAGGTAAACAGTAATGTATTGTCCATTGTTAATCCCATCCCCTAACCTCAGCTTTTCAAGTCTGATACAGTAAAAAAATGTCCTGTATCCACTTGTCATGTGTAAGTGGGGGAAGTCTGTTTCCACTTTAAAATTATGGCAAATCTAGCTAAAATTGTGGTAAAGACAACAACCTTGCTGTCACGGACTGTCAAATCAGGTCCAAGGGATATACCAGAGAAGGCTAGCAAACGATCAGGTTCTATATTGATTTTGAGGGCTTTATTGAATGTATTAAAAACACCTGACCAAAAGGTGGCCAGCTGTGGGCATTTCAAAACATTTGCAGATGGTCAGCAGGTGAAAAACTCACTAAATTTTGACTTATTATTTCTGAAAGCAAGACAATATGTTTTGCTCGTCTAGAAAATGCTTCTTCATTTAAGAAGTTTTAGAGATCTGGACTAGAAACAAGACAAAAGCTTTAAATAAGACAAGCAGTGTACATAGTGACAGGTCTTTACACTCTTACAATGAAACAAAACCAACAACTAACTGTTTTCACCCTCTCAAGACATTTACAAAAACATTTGCTTTCCAGCAGTCTAGAAGTGAACTGTTACGAACCTGTGTGCTTGTGAGATGGTGGTAAGGACCACCGGTCATCCTCTTCTTCTTCCTCTTCCTGTCCCCGCCCACAGTCAAGTCCTCGGTTGTCATCAAGACTGGCCCCGCCCCCGCTCCAGCCGACCTGTCCATCACAACAGAGAGAGGTATTCATGAGCGGAGAGAAGAACCAAGGATGAAAAGCAGAGATCAGAGGCGAGCGGAGGGCTTGCCTTCCCTCTCTGTGGCTCTCTAATAACCTTCTTTTCAGGCTTTGATGAATGGAGAGGCAGGGGCCTGGTTCCCCGCTGCACGCTTGAAAAATTGGGATCTGACGCCAAACTGAGAAATATCTGAGAGAAGTGCTGGTAAAGCAACCTCCCACTCATAATTTTGTTTGTTCTTTTTTTTTCTCCCTCGTCTCACAGTCTCTCCGTCTCTGCTTACTCCTTTTCCATTCTGTGCCAATGGTTTCAGGGCTGTGAATTCCAGCATTACATTAATAAAAAAAACCCTTCTCTGTCTTATTACCATATCAATGCATCTGTTCCTGCACAATGCAGCACAATGCACAGGCCTTCAGGAGGGCAATGAGAGTGAGTGAGTGAGTGTGTGTGTGTGTAGCCAACCATCTAGTAGACCTATTACACTGAAATAAGGCTCATACACTCGCTCTGCGGCGATCGGATCTCGTTTTGCAGCGTGTAAGCATCAGTGTTTTTACTGCCGCGAAGCAGACAGATACTTCAAACCCGCCACAGGCTGCCTTACTCTGCGCTTGGGGCGGGGGGCGGCGGCACTGAAATCAGCTGGCCTGTCAATCACCAGGATGATTGACAGGTGAGTGTCGGAAGCCGTGTCGGCGTGTGGTTGGTGAATTCCAGCCTCCCTTCTGTGACAGTTATAGTCAGTCACTTGCAAAGCGACTCTCAATAGTGACATTTTTAATTTTGCTAGTTAATCGAGGTGCCGCATCACTAACTTGACCCTGTGATTTCTGAGGCGCTTGATGTGGTGCTGTTTGCCAGCATGCACCATCATGGCATGCATCATTTTTTGCACTACGTTTGTTTAGGGTTTCCTTGACCTGATGGATTCTTGAAACTTTGATGTGCTTAGTTTACATTTAAAAGACACTTAATATTTAGTTTTATTATCAGCTTGTATTCCCAAGTGGTCAGTCGAAACAGATTTCCACTTGTGTTCAAATTTTGTGAAGACAATTTTCTAAATAGCTTTTATTATCATGTTTATTTACAAAACTTAAAAAAAGATATTTAAAAAGCTGTTTTTAAACTATTCTCTTATTTTTTTACTTAGATGTTTTAAGATTTTATTGAAAAACGTGTAGTTTTAAAATAAAAAGTATATTTGTATGTATACATTTTTTATAATTCCGTGCCTTTAGTTTTTAAATATATTTATAAATAGTGATTATTAAAGTGATTATCATATTATAAACATATATTTATATAACAAAAATGCAATAAGTCACGTATAGTGGATATATATGCTTATATATGCTGAACACTGTATACACCATATATATACCAGTCAAATTTTATAACAATATGCAGTATTTTAGTTTTTTAGAGAATCTCTTCTGTTCACCAAGCCAGCATTTATTTAATCCAAAGTACAGCAAAAACTGTACAATTGTGAAATATTTTATATTTGTAATAATATTTTAAAATGTGATTTCATAGCTGAATTTTCATCATCATTACATGATCCTTCAGAAAACATTCTAATTTGCTGATTTGCTTTTCAAGAAATCTTAATTATTATTATTATTATTATTATTATTATCATAAATATTTATCAGTTGAGTAATTCCTTCAGGATTCTTTGATGATTAGAAAGATTCAGTAAAATAAAAAGCTGTTGTAATATTACACACTGTTCCATTCAAAAGTCATCATCATTTTCTTTTCTTTTTTAGTAAAGAAATTATCACAATTAATAGTTTTATTTAAAGTCAAGTATACAGTTGAAGTCTGTATACCCCCTGTTTACTTTTCCCCCCAATTTCTGTTTAACAGAGAGAAGATTTTTTTTCAACACATTTCTAAACATAATAGTTTTAATAACTCATTTTTAATAACTTATTTTATCTTTGCCATGATGGCAGTACAGAATATTTTACTAGATATTTTTCAAGACGCTTCTATACAGCTTCAAGTGACATTTAAAGGCTTAACTGGGTTAATTAGGTTAACTAGGCAGGTTAGGGTAATTAGGCAAGTTAATGTATAACGATGGTTTGTTCTGTAGACTATCGAAAAAAAAATAGCTTAAAGGTGCTATTAATTTTGTCCCTAAAATGGTTTTTAAAAAATTAAAACTGCTTTTATTATAGCTGAAATAAAAAAAATTAGACTTTCTCCAGAAGAAAAAATATTATCAGACATACTGTGAAAATTTCTTTGCTCTGTTCAACATAATTTAGGAAATATTTAAAAAAGAAAAACAAATTCAAATATATTATATATCATATTTGATGCAAAAGGAATAAAAATGTACACCTATAAATCCATTACTTCTTTACTAAAAGGAAATAGGTCCATAAACTACTGCTTATTACAATGCGTATATTGCAATAAGTTATATTATTAAATATTCAAGTTTTCAATTTTAATTGTTAATATTTACAGCCAGGATATTGTTGAAAACACAGAACATTCAATTCTGATATGAAAAAAAGATTTCAGTTCTTATATGTCCTCTGCTTGTAAACTCGTAAACAATTGTGATCGGTTCATGAGATGAGTACCTATCAACATGAGTACCTATCGAGTCATGTAATGTAATTATTGGCCGATACCGATATCTGGTCGATCGATCGGAGCATCCCTAAAAAATATGTATATGTACTTATGATCAAATAAATGCAGGCTTTGTGAGCAGAAGAGACTTTCTCAAAAAAAAAAAACCTGAACAAAATGTACTCTTCTAAACTTTTGACTAGTAGCGTAGGTAATTCAAGAAATGTCCAACAAAGATGGACATTTCATATTAACATCAAGATTAAATGGCATCAGCTCTAGCCCATCATACGCATTACAGCTTGACTGCAGTGTCGACAACTCTTTTCATAAGTGACATAATATAATTCAGAGAAGCAAAAAGCAATATGAAAGTGGACCAAATTTGCACTGAGCGTCCCAACTGGGCGAATCATTTACTTGCGTGACCCGCTAATAGCGCAGCACATGCCAAATTGATCCACGCAGAACCAATCTGCACTGCCCACTGAGTCGCACACTGATAATTTGTCATTAATAATTCATAAAGTAATAACTGATTGATGAATAATGAAATATTGAATAATTTGCTCAGCCGAATAACTCAATCTCGTCCCACTTTTGGAGCCTTTGGCTTCCTGTACACCCCATAACTAAATAAAAAAATGCTGCATAGTAGTAGTTTAGCATGCAGTGGCCAGTGACTTTGGCATTTCTAAAATAAACAGCTAAGCCGAATACATACACACTGCATATTAGAATAAAATAAGGAGTTATAAAAAATACATATGCACATGCATGAACGCATCCGCTCGCATAGACACACATTCATCAGCAGAGGCTGCGCTGTGCTCCTTTCTTTCAGCTGTCTGAACACTGGCCGTCTGCCCTTTACTCTGGCCGATGCTGTCAGAAAGAATCAGTGTCCCAAACACAGAGACCCCAGCCCTCATCCTCAACACAAAGAGCCCCTGCTTCAGCTGGAGATGGAGAGAGGATCCCGCTGAGACAGAGAGGGACGGATGCATCACCGGGACAGATGGGTGGAAAAAAACATGCACTAAAAAATCTGTAGCTTAGTAGAACATAACGTTTCGGTTTGCAAACATGCTTCTGTGTTAAGGGTCTTTCAGATTTGATGAGTGCAACTTTAACTGAGTGTCTTGCACATTTAGAAACTGGGTTCTCTGGCTAATTTAACATTTATAATGCAGATTAAAATAGGATGAACAGTTTTAACGTTCTTCATGGATTTGGGGCTTTTGGGGAAATAAAACATACTGTAAAAACAAATATTGTAATATGATCTTTAAAATAACCATAATTCCATAATTACCATAATGGTAAACTGAAGCCTTTTCTGTCTTCTAAGGATTTGGAAACCATTATTAACGTCTTTATTTTGTCCAGACTATTGTAATTCTCTGTATTCAGGAGTTTCTCATGCTTCAATTGTATGCCTGCAGTTGGTTCAAAATGCAGCCTTTTAACTGCATAACTAAGAAATTTGCTAGTATTTCTCCAGTTTTATCGCCCCTTTACTGGCTCCCAGTCCAATTTCGGATTCAGTACAAGTTATTGTTATTCGTTTTTAAATGTTTGAATGGTCTGGCACCTATTTAAATTGGTGAGCTTCTTCACTGGCATACTTCATCGGTCGGCACAACCGTTTCAGCTACTTGTTCCCAAGTCTCAATTAAAATCAAAAGGAGACAGGGCTTGTTCTGTTGCAGCCCCTTGTCTGTTTGCCTTTATCTAGCAGGTCATGCTTTTCCCTTGGTGCTTTTAAATCTCATTTTAAAAAATCATCTTTTGTCTCTTGCATTTGATTGTAATTAATTTAATTTTTGTTTACATATACAAGTATAGATTTTGTGTGTTGGTTGATTTGTGAAGCACTTTGGTCAACATTTGTTGTTTTTAAATGTGCTATATAAATAAAGCAAACAAAAATCAAACAAAACAAAATAATATAATATAATATAATATAATATAATATAATATAATATAATATAATATAATATAATATAATATAATATAATATATTATAATATAATAATGCTAAAACTGAATATTAGCTACATTTATTTAAAATAATACATTTTTTATATAATAAATAATAAACATTTGTTTTTTGTAACAATTTTAAAATGCATCATTGCTAAAATATTACTTTACTCACACTGTGCATGTGCACATATACACGTTTATGTACCAATATTCATATATAAATATGTCATTTATGTGTGTAAATAGAAGTTATTATGATAAAAATTCAACAACTTCAACTTTGTCAGCTTAAATAAAACCAGAAAAGCCTGAAGTTAATTAAAACGATATTAAAGAGAAAGAAAAATTGCCCAAGATCAAAGAAAAACCAATGTAGTGTTTGTGTGTGTGTGTGTGTGTGTGTGTGTGTGTGTGTGTGTGTGTGTGTGTGTACGTGTTTTTGTGACATACCAGGAAACAAATCTGTACAATGACATAGGTATGACACAGGTATTACAAAAAGCAGGTGAAATATGAGGACATTGGAGACGTCCTCACTTCTCAAAAAGCTTATAAATCACACAGGATGAGTTTTTTCAGGGAGTAAAGCTGTACACTGTCTCCTGTGATGGTTGGGTTTAGGGGTAGGGTGGGGTGAGGGCAATATAATATACGGTTTGATCTGTATAAAATGAATGGAAGCCTATGTAATGTACCCACTTTTCACAAAAACAAACATGTGAAACGTGTGTGTGTGTGTGTGTGTGTGTGTGAGAGAGAGAGAGAGAGAGAGAGAGAGAGATAGAGAGAGAGAGAGAGAGAGAGAGAGATAGAGAGAGAGAGAGAGAGAGAGAGCAGTCCAGAGGGAGTCAGTCGACTGACCGGAGCTGGATCAATGGACACTAACCTCTATCGACCACTCACCACATGCAACTTGAACACAAAATTATTTTAGTATCAGCGAGGAGCAACTACTGTAATTTTTAATAATTGTTTTTTGTACTCTTCTTATTTTAGTTAGCATTTTTGCCTTTCGTACTTTAATCAGTATTTCTTTTAAGTGAAATAAATGAAAAATAATTCATACAATTACCCACTTCAAAATACACCAGGAGATGAATTATTTTGTGGGAGAAGACGCAACAAGCACAGACGATCTAAAGGGGGAATTGAAGAAAAAATCTTAAAGCACAAAGGCATCACCAAGAGTAAACTATTCAGATCTGAAAAAAGTGTAGAGTGCACTTCTCTTTCTTCTCCTTGTGACACAAGTACATCTAGCTACACATCCTCTACTATGGACCTACGAAGTTGTGAAGGGTCTGTATAGCTGCATTAGCATGTGCATCTTCGATTGGCTCCTACTGCATTTAAGTCTCTAAAAGGCTCGGCAGACCAGGTAACTGTGGAAACCTGATTAGTAACCTGACACCGGGTGCGAGGCAGGGTTTGGTGTGCGGTTGCTCGGGTTGATGAGGACTGTGGCATGAGCGTCTATTAAAGAGCAGAGCTGACAGTCCTCCGCCCTCCGCTCCGCTCCGCCTGTCGCCACCCAAACGCGACCTTATGACCTGCTGACCCCGAAAGGCCCCGCTAGTCCTTGTGTCAACTCCATGTCACATTCCTGCTGTTGAGAGAGAGAGCGAGCGAGCGAGTGTGTGTGTGTGTGTGTGTGTGTGCTGGCTGGTAGGAGAATTCACAGTCCTCTAATTACAAACCCCTTCCCCTTAGAGAGGTCAGGATTACACAGTAATGCTATTCAGGGAAGGGCATTGATTAGCAAGACACAATCATCAAGAAGAGAGAGAGAGAGAAAAGAGAGGAGGAAGACGAGAGCTGGAGAAAAAGCTCATGTGTGTTTGTGTGTGCGTGTTCTTGTCATGGTCTCCTTCACAGTCCAATAATCAAATTCTAGCATTCTCACACTGAAAAAAAGGAAAAGCAAAAGATGGGGAATGTTGCTATTATTTACCACCGAAACCCTCAATCAATCTGGCAAAGGGATATATGTATTGGCATAAATCCAAGCATAAGAGCGGTCTGCTGTGTTTTCATATGCAGGAAAGCATTGGACGACCGCAAAATAGACCAAAGTGATTTGTTTAGATTTTAATTATACAATTTGTAAATGTGCTATTTTTCTCGTTTTTATCAAAAGTTGCTATTTGGTTACCCAATTCAAAACTGTTTCAACAGATTTACTAGTTTACAACAGAATATTTTTCAGTGTTTTTAAAGGAAGCCTCTTATGCTTACTATGGTTGTATTTACTACTAGGGCTGCACGATATTGGAAACATCTGATATTGCATTATTTTATGTTTCTGCTATACATATTGCATTATATGTGAATATTTTCACCAGTTTTTTTTATTATGTATTTTGGTTTGAATAGCTTTATTTCGCTTTTCTTTCTGGGGATTCTAACAGTACTCAGGTAAAGAAACTGAAAAATCTAACTGCAAAAAATGCTTAGTTTAAAGTTTTTGTCTCATTTCTAGACCAAATATCTAAAATAAAAAAATACATAAATATATATTGCAATATGAATATTTTCACCAGTTTTTAAATGTATTTTGGTTTAAATAACTCTAGTTCACTTTTCTTTCTGGGGATTCTAACAGTATTCAGGTACAGAAATCAGCAAAAATGCTTTTAGAGTTTTGTCTCATTTCTAGACCAAATATCTAAAATAAATAAATAAATATTGCAATATGAATATTTTTTACCAGTTTTTTTTATGTATTTAGTTTTAATAGCTCTATTTCACTTTTTTTCATGGAGATTCTAACAGTATTCAGGTACAGAAATCAGCAAAAATGCTTTTAGAGTTTTGTCTCATTTCTAGACCAAATATCTAAAATAAATAAATAAATATTGCAATATGAATATTTTTTACCAGTTTTTTTTATGTATTTAGTTTTAATAGCTCTATTTCACTTTTTTTCATGGAGATTCTAACAGTATTCAGGTACAGAAATCAGCAAAAATGCTTTTAGAGTTTTGTCTCATTTCTAGACCAAATATCTAAAATAAATAAATAAATATTGCAATATGAATATTTTTTACCAGTTTTTTTTATGTATTTAGTTTTAATAGCTCTATTTCACTTTTTTTCATGGAGATTCTAACAGTATTCAGGTACAGAAACTGAAAAATCAAACTGCAAATAATGCTTAATTTAGAGTTTTTGTCTCATTTCTAGCCCAAATATCTAAAATAAACAAATAAATAAATAAATATTGCAATATGAATATTTTCACCAGTTTTTTTATGTATTTTGGTTTTAATAGCTCTATGTCACTTTTTTCCTGGGGATTCTAACAGTATTCAGGTACAGAAACTGAAATATCAAACTGCTAAAAATGCTTATTTAGAGTTTTTGTCTTATTTCCAGACCAAATATCTAAAATAAATAAATCGAGTAAAAATATTGTTTTGCTTTCACTTTCAAAAGTAATCAGTCGAAATTAAGTGAGTTTTGCTTAAAACAAGTAAAATAATATGACAAAGGGGGGTGGGGGGTTCGTCATTCCTGCTCTGTTTCGGTTTGAAATTTTGATAATTGGACTAAAAACAAGACAAGTTTTAAGAAAGAAAAGGGTTTTTTTCTGTGTAATTTTTTGCTATTTCTAGTGCCCATCTCTCATGAAATGCTTACAGTCACATGTCTTAAAAACCCATGAAAAATGATAAACTTTCACTCTGTTGTGGTTAAATCAAATCACAATGTGGTCTGTGTCTCCTGGGCAACTATTATTCAGACTCAACATTGCAGATCTAGCGATGTGACTAGCGGTGTGCACATTGTGATAACATTGCTAAAACGATATATTGTGCAGCCCTATTTACTACTTTTAAATATTTTTAATTTGCTATTCTTTTTCCTGGGATTCATCTTTTGCATTATTAATCCAGTCTTGAGTGTCACAAGATGCTTAAAACTTTGTTTCTTAAGAAACTTTTTATGTTTACAATAAGGCTGTTTTAGTTAATGCATTTACTAATATGAACAAACAATGCACAATACATTTATAACAGTATTTGTTCATGTTGGTTAATGTAAATACAGGTATTCATCGTGTTAACTCATGGTGCAATAACTAATGTTAACAAGCATGAATTTGGAAGTTATTCATACATTAGTAAATGTTGAAATATAATCAATAAATGCTGTACAAGAATTGTTCATAATGATGTTAGTAAATACATTAACTAATGAAACCTTATTGTAAAGTGTGACCAATATTTTTATGGTAGCTGTCATTCTTTGATGAACAAAACGTCCAAAAGAACAGCATCAATGTGAAATAGAAATCTTTTGTGATATTTACATTTCTTTACTGACAGTTTTAATCCATCCTTGCTCAATTAAAAGAATATATATCATTAAATGAAGTACATCTGAATGGCATTGTACTGATTCAATTATTTATAGGATATAAGTCTTGTTTTCAGAGAATTAATCTTTAGTACGAGTGTATTTTGTCTTACTGCTCTAGCACAACTGGATCAAAAAATTAAGGCGCAGCCAGACAAAACACACTTAAAGATATGATCAATGAAAACAAGTCCTCATATTTTAAGGAGTGTAGTATGTCAAATCAATTAGATTTACATTTCATATTTGTTTATTATTTTTTTCCTGGAAAAAAACAATAAAAAGACTACTCCCATAGCCTCATGGGATAGTAAAGCGTCCATCAAAGGAAAACTAAGAACATTCAGACACAGTTTTATAGGTGGGGTCTTGCTCCCATGATGCACTGGGGTTAAAAGCCCAGATCACATGACAGCCCGCTCCTAACACTCAGATGGGATTTGATCCTCTTGCCAATGCCACAGCGACCCGTCAACACCCTTAACCTCTCCTAATAACCTTTGACCTCAAACGGATTTGCACCAACGCCAAAGGATGTTACACTGTTTAGTACACAAATGTGGACACAAGGGCTAAACCCCCCCCCCACATACTCCAACGCATAACCTCAAATCCAATAATGCTGACAAACACCACAATAAATGTTAGCTTTAAATTGCTCAACAATTCATGTTGCCTACCATCAAACTGACGCAAACCATGATGAGAAAGTCAGACATGGGCTCCTATATGCCATTCCCTAAAGGGACGCTAAAAAAAGGCTTTTACGACTCGGATAAATTTTAGTGGCGGGAAGTTGTCATTTGTTTTATTTGGCAGGGGAGCTTTATTAACGACAGGGATAAATGTGCACTGGGTATAGCATGTGTAATTAAGCTCTGGCTCCTGCTTTTCATTAGCACGCTGCTAATCAACCAGGCTAGTAATAAAATGGGAGTTTTGTTAATCAGGTAGGGTAAACTTGATTTGACCGAGTTTATCAAAACGTCTGAGGCCTGGCGTAAACAGAGGTGTATCTCAAGGGAGAATGCTCATCCATCAGAGTGATAACTTAAAGCCCTGACTTTGTGCAGGCAATTGGTCTCCGTGTTTTATCAAATTAATATCGCAGACGCGTCATGGCTTGGAAGGGAGTCGCAACACTTGTAGATAATCAATGGAAGTTGTAAATATGATTAATGACGGCTCTTTGCACTGATTAAGCACTTAGTCTGCCTTGTATGAACTGATAGGAGCCTTCTAGACGTATTTACATACACACACGCTCACAATACGTGGGATTGCACACGAACGTACTAAATGAGTTCCCAAACATAATCTTTCAAAACATCTCTTATCTAGACTGTTATTAATGCATGTGAAGCGTTTGGCTACAGGTAAGGAATTGTTTCCTGAGATAGGCTTAAAACTGGTCGCAGTAAAGCTCAAATTTAATCCCAACTCTCTCACTTGAGAACTGTGGAAGGGCATTTTCATTATTGCTATATGAGAGAAGTAGAACAACAACCTTATTAACTGCACTTGGGGATTTTATAAATCTAAGCGTATGCACACAACTTATACTACAGTACACGCACACTTATGAGAAATTCCCATATACAGTATATATATATATATATATATATATATATATATATATATATATATATATATATATATATATATATATATATATATATATATATATATATATATGATATTTGCAATTTGTAGTGTAATAAAAGTGCAGTTACTGTAATGGGCAATTTGCACTACACTACCTGACAAAAGTCTTGTCGTGGATCCCAGAGCAACAAATAATAACTTGACCTCTAGTTGATCATTTGGAAAAGTGGCAGAAGGTAGATTTTTTTTGATGAATCATCTGTTGAACTTCATCCCAATCATCACAAATATCCCAGAAGACCTATTGGAACCCGCATGGACCCAAGATTCTCACAGATATCAGTCAAGTTTGGTGAAGAAAAAATCATGGTTTGGGGTTACATTCAGTATGGGGAGTGCGAAAGATCTGCAGTGTGGATGGCAACATCAACAGCCTGAGGTATCAAGACATTTGTGCTGCCCATTACATTACAAACCACAGCAGAGGGCAAATTCTTCAGCAGGATAGCACTCCTTCTCATACTTCAGCCAAAAAGATAGATACTTCAGTGCTACAGGATCGGCCAGCCCAGTCACAAGACATGAACTTTATTGAGCATGTCTGGGGTAAGATGAAGGAGGAGGCTTGAAGATGAACCCAAAGGATCATGATAAACTCTGGGAGTCCTGCAAGAACGCTTTCTTTGTCATTCCAGTTGACTTTATTAATACGTTATTAATACGTCCAAGCTCATGGGAGTCATACACAATATTCATTCTTTTTGCACTGCACCATGACTTTATATTCTATACTGTACATTATTTCAGTTAGGTGACAAGACTTTAGTCAAAGCAAAGTCAGACCTTACTGTCCTAATTAAATAATTAAATATCAAGACATGATTATATTTTATTTTGGAAAAATAAGTAATCTAGAGGCCTTTGCCTTTCATATAAGCCACTTTTGATACCAAATGGCCAACTAGAAGTCAAGTTATTTTTTGTTTTTGTTTCTAAAACTTGGATAAGCGACCAGACTTTTGTCAGGTAGTGTCCAACGTTTTCAGCCAAAAACTGGAAACTTTTTGTGCGTCATGTTTACATGACAAAGCCATTTTTGTGACTGAAAGCACATAAATTTAAAAACAGGTTTCAAAGTGGAAGTTTTTGAAAAACAAAGTCATTGTCAAATCCATGTAAGCACTCGTAAATGAGAATCTAATCCTTTAAATATGATATGAATATTGTGCCATATACTTGCTTCCTGGCATACGATACAGCAAACTTTTTAAAAACACAATGGAAAAACCTTTTCATTTTTGCTGACATCGTCTAGCAGTCTTGAAGATTTACTTCATAATCTATTTATTTTTTAATAAATAATTGAATACAGTTAAGGGGCCGCACGGTGGCTCAATGGTTAGCACTGTCACCTCACAGCAAGATGGTTGCTGGTTCGAGTCCCAGTTGGGTCTGTTGGCATTTCTGTGTGGAGTTTGCATGTTCTCCCCGTATTCGTGTGGGTTTTCTCTGGGTGCTCCTGTTTCCCCCATAGTCAAAAGACATGCGCTATAGGTGAATTGAATAAACTAAATTGTCTGTAGTGTATGTGTGTGAATGAGAGTGTATGGGTTTTTCCCAGTGATGGGTTGCAGCTGGATAAGTTGGCGGTTCATTTCACTGTGGCAACCCCTGATAAAAAAAGGGACTAAGCCAAAAGAAAAATAAATGAATGAATACAAAAAACAAGCAAGTGTACATTCTACAGTGAAAGAACGTAAATCGACACACTCAGACCCAATAGCAGATATTGTATGGCAGCACTAACAGCAAACTGAGATGTCAAAAACATCATGACTTGTAATCAGTTTTCGTGACAATAATTTTGATAAATTGCTATATTCTCATCATTTTAATTTGCGCACTTTGAAGTGTAAGTAGGCCTGGGCCGATAAACATAATATTATATCGAATCGCAATAAAATTTGTCAATAACAATGATAAGCTCTGGACTTTTTTACACTATATTGATCCAAGAGCCAATCACACAGCAGAAATGTGCAACAATGGGAATCTAGAAGTGTGTTGATATTAGAGATGCACCAAATTTTCATCCACCCAAAATTTATCATCTGAAAATATGTTATGTCATTTAATGGACCCTCTAATTTTTGTGGCTTCAGTCATTGTAGTGGTACTCTTTTAAATCTGGAAGCATTAATAACTTATATCGAACTATATATTGTTTTCGTTCAATATGGAAAATAATTATCAATACTGCCATATCGCCCAGCCCTAAGTGAAAGGATAGCACTGCTACTGTAAGTCTAAAACTAGTATTTACTTAATCACTTATTTTTAGAAATATTGTGATCCGCCAGGCAAACAATCACAAGTCTGAAAGTTCACAAATATAGTAAGGAGGATTAGGTTCTCATTAAATTGAATTAAAACACAATATAAAACACATTTCTACTGAGGAAAGTCAGTTGTACTTCATTCATGCCCTCACAAATACATGGATACACGAAGCATGGAGAAACAAGTACAAAAGCACTCACTTGACTTTTTTAGGGGCATCAGTGGGTATAGGGGGTGCCGATGTAGACTTGCGCTTGCGTGGCCTTCCAGGTCCTCGACGAGCTGGACTGCGTGCGGTCTCTTCTTTCCTGTAAACACACAAACACGCACACACACACAGCCTGTCAATCACTCTAATTCACACTAATGATGTTGAATGGAACGAAACACTAAGCCATCTTAATTGTTAGAGTGGACTAGAGGAAAGACTTAAGCACAGCTCAGGCTTATGCAAAGAGGGCTCAGCACACACTGGGTGGTCTCAGCAGAGCGTTGCGAGGGGACTGAGAAAGAGCTAGAGAAAGACTGAGAGTGTGTGCGTGCTAAAAGATCGAAAAGAGAGTTCGATCTCTTCATGCATGTGCGCAAATGGCTTTTGAAAGGTGTGCAGAGTGCATTTCTATGTGGAGGGTGTGTATTTGTGAAAGTGGTCTGCGGTTTGCTCACTGGTGGTCATGTTTTCTCTGTAGCTTGGCCAGCTCCCTCTGTTTTTCCTTGTAGCGCCGCTGCAGTTCTGCCAGCCGCACACGCATCGCTAGCTCCTCCCGGTCCAGCGTTTCCATGGTAGCCTTAACAGGACACACCTACACATGGAAACAAATAATCTCAGTTAACAGCGTCTAAATGCCTGTCAACATTGTGTCATTCTGGCTGATCTGCTTTTTTATTGAAGAGCACAATCAGAGATATTTTAAATAATGTTCACACTGCTCTTTTCCATACACTGAAAGCATTTATTTGCTTTCTGAAAATGTCTGAAGAACACCAACAGTTTTTAATTGATTCATACACTGTAAAAAATGTTACACTAAAAAAGTTTTCTTTTTACACTAAAATACTGCTAATGTTATACTTTTTAAAAGTGAATAAAGGATATTGCACAGTTTACAGTGAAAAAAGCAAAAATGATCAATCTCATACCAAATTATGGACTTTATATTGCTGTATTTACTGCTAACTGAAACGCTGAAAACACTGGATCATAAGTTGCTGTGTTTGTGTTTAGTCATAGTCATAGTACAATTCTGCTTTATTTCAGTTAAACTTGGAGCCATAAATTGCCATCATGTATTTTGGGGAAAATATTTATTTAATTTTCACAGGAGAGAAACTGGACTACTATAAAAATGTACAACATACAGTGCATCCGGAAAGTATTCACAGCACTTCACTTTTTCCACATTTTTTTATGTTACAGCCTTATTCCAAAATAAATTAAATTCATTTATTTCCTCAAAATTCACCACACAATACCTCATAATGACAATGTGAAAAAAGATTTTTTTAAATTGTTGCAAATTTATTCAAAATAGAAAACCTGAAAAATGACATGTACATAAGTATTCACAGCCTTTACCGTGAAGCTCTAAATGGAGCTCAGGTACATTCTGTTTCCACTGATCATTCTTGAGATGTTTCAGCAGCTTAATTGGAGTTTATCTGTGGTAAATTCAGCTGATTGAACATTATTTGAAAAGGCATATACTTGTCTATATAAGGTCCCGGTGCATGTCAAAGCACAAACCAAACATGAAGACAAAGGAATTGTCTGTAGACCTATAAGACAGGATTGTCTCGAGGCACAAGGCTCGGGAAGGTTAACGAAACATTTCTGCTGCTCTGAAAGTTCCAATGAGCACAGTGGCCTCCATCATCTGTAAGTGGAAGATGTTTGTAACCACCAGGACTCTTCCTAGAGCTGGCCGGCCATCTAAGCTGAGTGATCGGGGGAGAAGGGCCTTAGTCAGCGAGGTGATCAATAACCTGATGGTCACTCTGTCTGAGCTCCAGCGTTCTTCTGTGGAGAGAGGAGAACCTTACAGAAAAACAACCATCTGTGCAGCAATCCACCAGTCAGGCCTGTATGGTCAAGTGGCCAGACAGAAGCCACTTCCTGTCTGGAATTTGCCAAAAGGTATCCGAAGGACTCTCAGACCATAAGAAACAAAATTCTCTGGTCTGATGAGACTAAAATTGAACTCTTTGGAGTGAATGCCAGGCATTACGTTTGGAGAAAACCAGGCACCGCTCATCACCAGGCTAATACCATCCCTACAGTGAAGCATGGTGGTGGCAGCATCATGCTGTGGGGATGTTTTTTCAGCAGCAGGAACTGGAAGACTAGTCAGGATAGAGGGAAAGATGAATGCAGCAAAGTGCAGAGACATCATGAATGAAAACCTGCTTTAGAGTGCTCTTGACCTCAGACTGGGGCGACGGTTCATCTTCCAGCAGGACAATGACCCAAAGCACACCACCAAAATATCAATGGAGTGGCTTCACAACAACCAGGTGAATGTCATTGAGTGGTCCAGCCAGAGCCCAGACCTAAATCCTATTGAACATCTCTAGAGAGATCTGAAAATGGCTGTACACCGTCGCTTCCCATCCAACCTGATAGAGCTTGAGAGGTACTGCAAAGAGGAATGGGCAAAAATTCCCAAAGACAGGTGTGCCAAGCTTGTGGCATCATATTCAAAAAGATTTGAGGCTGCAATTGCTGCCAAAGGTGCATCAACAAAGTATTGAGCAGAGGCTGTGAATACTGATGTACATGTGATTTTTCAGGTTTTTTATTTTGAATAAATTTCCAACAATTTAAAAAATCTTTTTTCACATTGTCATTATGAGCTATTGTGTGTAGAATTTTGAGGAAATAAATAAATTTAGTCCATTTTGGAATAAGGCTGTAACATAAAAAAAAAATGTGGAACAAGTGAAGCGTTTTGAATTCTTTCCATGTGCACTGTACAAGCAAGGCAACATATACAGTATAAATAAAAATGAGTTAAGTGTACCGGTTCAGATCGAGGCGTCCACTTGCACTTCTTGCGCAGATTGAGTATTCTGCGAAGAGGCGGGGTTGAGTCTGCTGGTATAGGCGGAGCCAGCTCTAAGGCCCGGGCGGCAGCTAGGGTTGCCAAACTTTGGAGATCAAAGGTCAACATGTCGTCATCTGCACAGAATAAGAAGAAATTAAGACATTAAAGGATACATCACATCATCTCCTCTTGTATAAGGTATATGCACAACTAGTGTTTCTTCCCATAGCAATAAACTTCCGGTGAACGGTTAATGTGACTTTTTTCAATTTCATACTGTTCCTTTTACAGCATCAATGTCGTAATGTAATTAAAATGTAATCAGTTAAATAGACTTCAACTTTGATTTAGTTGTTCAAGCGTAAAACGAAATAAAAAGCCGTTTACAGGCACCCGTCAGGATCAGCAGGCTAGTGCTGAAACTACATTGAAAATACTGGGGTAAAATAAATGTTCATATTTTAAAGACATGTTGAGGGAAAATGTACTTTAATGCAGTGCTTCTTGTTCATTCTGAGACCCACTTTAAATCCTATATCAATCAGACAGTAAAGATTGTTGATTTTTAAATAAAACAGACCCTAAACGCGCTGATTTTGTAACAGCATACAGTTCACCAAAAGCGTTTGACCCAGGCTGCTGAAAAATGAAAAGTCCTTCTGCATACTTCTGCATTTACCTTATTACAATGCTAGAAGAGAAAGATACAGGAAGATATCTGTCTAGGACAAGGATGTCCAATCCTATTCCTCAAAGTCTAACTTCCTGCAGAATCTGGCTACAACAACCAACCCTGGGAGTTTCTAATAATCCTCAAGATCCTGATTAACTGGTGCAGATATGTTTAATGATGAGACTTGAAGCAAATCTGAAGTTCATTTAAAAACAAAGCACAAACTCCAAGGTGCAATTAAGCGATAGTTTGCTCAAAAATGGATTTTCCATCATCGTGTACATATCTTTAAGTTATTCCAAAACTGTATGATTTTCTTTCTACTGCAGTGCACAACATGATTTTTTTTGTGAAAAGAGATTTCCGAATTCCAGTGAACATAAAACACTTTGTTTTCTTTTGTGTTCTGCAGAAAAAAAAAACATAAGTAAATTATAACCAAATCTCAATGAACAATATATATATATATATATATATATATATATATATATATATATATATGTATATATATTAATTATATAAAGGACTACATGGTGGCTCAGTGGTTAGCACTGTCACCTTACAGCAAGAAGGTTGCTGGTTCAAGTCCCGGCTGTGTCAGTTGCCGTTTCTGTGTGGCGTTTCTTGCATGTTATCCCTGTGTTGGTCTGGGTTTCCTCTGGATGCTCCTGTTTCCCCCATAGTCCAAAGACATGTGCTATAGGCGAATTGAATAAACTAAATAGGTCGATGTGTATGTGTGTGAATGAGAGTGTATGGGTGTTTCCCAGTGATGGGTTGCAGCTGGAAGAGCATCCGCTGCATAAAACATATGCTGGATAAGTTGGCGGTTCATTCCGCTGTGGCGTAATGTACATATTGGGTATACTCTAGGTAGTATGTGTATATTGTTGTCTGAGATGCATCATGATGTGATCATGTTCTGACCATTTTCAAATGTATTTTGAGTGCATTTAGCAGGAATCACCGGAGACAGATGTTAATAACAGATGCAAACAGAGGCCTGTGCCTCTCCATGTATATTCAAAAGTGACCTAGCAAAACAGACATCCAGTCTGTCCCAGAAGATGCAAGCGGAAAAACCTGTAAAGGCGCAAAAATAAAAAGAGAGTGGAAGAGAAAGAGAGGAGAGAGAGAGAGAGAGAGAGAGAGAGAGGAGGAAGAGGAGAGAGGAAGAGGAAAGCCTCAAACGGTACAAAGCCGCTCTAAGCACGCCGCTGTTTCCTGACAGCACTTTGTGCTTTCAGAGGCTGAATGAGCAATGATGATAGCTATTAACCAGAGAGCTTATCTCTGTACATGAGGCTTAGATGCCAGAAGCCATGTTACAGAGAGAAAGAGAGAGAGCGAGGGAGAGAGAGAGATGAAGAAGGGCGAATTCTCAACATTTATCACTGTCATTAGGGCAGGCCACATGCTCAGTCTCCACTCAGCCAATGAGGCTTGAATATTCATGACAGCCAGAGCTGGCCTGGGGATACTGAGAAGACTGCATGAGTGTGTATGTGTGAGTGTCTGTGTCTGTGTTAGCGGGCATCCGTGGCTCGCTATTCTGTTGCGTCATGGCAAGGCAGGGGCACAGTATGCGATCGGCGAGGAGAGAGACTGAATAGGGGGGAAAGTGGGAGGCAAGGAGGGGAGAGAGGCAATAAGAAGTAAAGTGTTTATTGAGCTATCTATTTATTCGCAAACATCCCCTCATTACTAACATGGAAAGAATCCAATTTTCTCCTCCGAGGGGAAAAGCGCGGTGAACGGGCAGACCTGCGCGCAGAGGCCAGAGAGCAGGAGATCAAAACCAAAGAGAGGACAGGAGAAGAGGGGGGAGAAAACGGTGACTCCTAGAAAAAATGTCAGATCTCATTCACTACAAATTTAAAGGAAAAATGATTATATATATTTTTTTTTAAATAAAACCTATTTTGGGGATCATTAGGTTTTGAAATATTTTTTACTTTAACACAAAGCGCTTATGTCACGAGAAGCTGGGACATAAGCCCCCCGGCAAATGTGACAGGATACACGTTAATATCCACTGCTGTATGGATATCCGTTATGTTAATGTACAAAATAAACCTGATTCAACGCCCACAAACGGGGAATCATAATTGCGTTGACGTGCGGCTGTGGTGATAATGTAAAGACGGTAAAATCGCTGTAATTAATTACAAACATGCACTGTTTTAAACTTGTAAAACTCATTCTTGATCACATTTGATGATGACTGATGATCACAGAGAGCTGAACAGATCCTTTAATCCCATCTGCTTTGCGCACATCCTGTCTTGTTGATATGATTATACAAGTTAATACGGACCCATGTTAATACGTGGCTGTCAATCAATTTGGTGGGTGGGGATTTGGATCCTATTTTACATCAGGAAATTAAAAAAAAAAGAGACTTATTGTCTTTATATCACCCCAATATGACTGTGGACACACTATAACTACACACAGTTCTGTCCAAACAGCTTCAAAAAAAATAATTTTCATCATAGATGCCTTTTAATTATGAAGATTATTTAATTAAAATTATTAAGAATAAAAAAATTCTAAAATCAGGCTTCATTTCTTCAAATAATTTTGAGGCTAAATATGTGGCCTGGACTTATGCTTAAAAAAGGAAGGGGGATGGGAATGACAGGTTTAACCTGCTTTATAAAGAATTATATCTGCATGAAGAAAATCTCTCAGTTGAAACGGAAAGTGAGTGAGACAGAAGAAAACGGAAAAAAAAAAGAAAGAAAGAAATCCGAGGAAGACTGGATTATGGGGGTCTGGGAGGGTCTTCAGTTTCCCACCTGGCTGAAATCTTTGTGCCACTTTTAGCCCTGTGGTGGTCTTTTTGAAATCGATGCCCATCGCCCCTGCTGTAATGAGAGCGGTGGGGACTGGAGCCATGGAACGGCACATGGATAGAGTGATAAAATGAAAACAAGACGCACAAGAGGGATGGAAAGCTGAGGCTTAAAAAAGAAATGAAAATGAGAGAGGGAAGGAGAGAAGAGAGATAACGCTCTCTGAGAGCATTAGCCTAGAGAGAGATCTAAGGGAAAAAAAAGAGCTGGTAACACAGTGGTATCACTGACCAATCAATAACAACTACCACAATACTTCAAAGAACCTCTCAAAATCTATATAATTTTATCACGTTATTTGTCCGTACTTCACAATGCCCAGAACACTGCAAGGAATGTTAGCAGAGCACCGAGACGTCTGCCATAGATAAGGATGCTTGAAATCAAATCTGTAAATCACTGAAGAGTAAACCCAATCACATATGAAATCTTTAGCTGGCGAGAGACGGGCCCTGACAGCCCCGCATGGCCACCTCACCTCCAGTTCTTTTAATAATTCAACGGCGGGTGTGTTTATTGATGACTTCTCCCCCGCTGCAAAGAGCTTCATCATATTCTCTTATAGTCCCTTTAGTGCAGCTTGCTTAGACAAGAATTACACAGCAGATTACATCCCTAATAATATGATGGGTGGGAAATGCGCACACTCACACACGCATACAGCTAAAGGACGCACAGCAACAAATGTGGTTAGACCTTTTTTTTTCCTGTGCAGTGTGAGTGTTGGGGATTTCTCAGCTGCAAGAGAATGCTGGCGTAATATAAAAACATCCTTTGGCAGGGAGACCCTAAACGGTCGCTGGAAAAGCAACAAGCCTTTAAAACAGCACTCACAACAATGGGGCCTAATTAGCCGACAAAAACACTGTCGTCCTGAGAGGAAAAAGATCAGCTGTTTTTACTATTTCATCAACTTCGCACTGAGGACTCTGAGAGCTGTGGGAAAGCGCTGGGGCTTTTTTCCATCTAAAATGAGGCTTATAAAAGTGATCAAACAGGTTTGAGGAGCAGGGGCAGGGGAGCCGTCCCTCAGGAAGAGTGAGTGGACACAGTCCAATACGGCAGACCCGGGGGGAACTAGCTATCATTAGAGCTGCCTTTTAAGACAGGCTAAAGCCCTTTAAAAACACAGCCCCCTCCTCAGTGCTCCGTCTTAGTCTCTCCCACAGGAAGTGCTGAGCCCAAAAGGCCGAAGAAGCATTTGATCTGTAGGCAGGAAAAGAAGGCAGAAGCACAAGCTAGCACACAGTCGAGTGAGAGTGTGTGTGTGTGCGTGTTAGTGTGTGTGTGTTCCAATGAAAGTGGAAAGCTGGACGGTCAGCTGAGAGTTAGCGTTTGTGTGTATTTCGGTGTGTGTCTGCACACATTGTCAGGATGGCGGTATTGGGGAGGTGGTGGGGGAGCTTTGTTATCTTTCCTTCACACAAAGCCTGGAGATCTGGTTGGACTGAAAACCCTATTTTTTGCACCTCTTTTTATGCTGAAAAAAAAATGAAAGCCTCCATCACAGTCTTCCCCTGTTGCCTGCATCACAGAGCTACAAGACCGCTCATGCAAATCACTGATGAGGAATTAAATTGTGTGTGATTGGCTGTGCTTTCTATTGTTAAAGAATAGAATGGCCATATCTCTGGCCTTTTTAACTACCTTTTGTAAACCTGTTGGTGCTGTAAATGCTACAAGATGGACAGCCTTCTGAACCTGTGGGAGTTGATGAGGTGTATGTTGGGAAGGATGAAACTAAACGAAATTGGGAAATAATTAAAGGTGCAGTAGGTGATTGTCTTCAGAAACAGTTTTTGTTGTGCTGGTTGAAAGTCTCTTCACATTCCAATAGTAATGATTAAAGTAAATGATCTAAATGTATTTATGTGTATTTTTATATTCTGGGTAAGACATAAAACTAAAAATATGTTTGATTTGTTGATTGAAAAATATAAAATTTGTCAGGCTGACAATTCCCATGTTTCTGATAAGTAGCCCAAGCAGTCTCTCAACAAATAAAGATTTGTAAATCTGCGCATCTGCTCACGCAGATCCACCGTATGCTTTCGCCAGATTTAGTTGTTTTACGAATGGGCTATATGTACGGAAGTGTTGTTCAGCCACTGAAATCTTCCGGTGAACAATTGATGTGACTATTTTCAGTTTCCTAAGGGACCTTTTACAGCATCGATAATGTGGATTTTTATTTAGTTTAACAACAAAACATAAGTAAACAGCGCTATTCCACCTAGCCTGCTTTACTGATGTGAAGTTAGTTTTATATTCACATTGGTTCATTCTTGAACAATGACAACCTGTGACGCGCTCCCTATATTGTTTACTATGGTACTCTGAAGATTCGGTCTGAAATGGCATGTAAGTATGGCTTAGTAGTAAGTGTAATTCCTGCACCTTGCTAGCCAAGCACCATTAGTCACTTTAGGACAAAGCGCATAAGAGAGTGCGACCAGAGATCCTTGCATGCATGAAATATTGCACATTATGACAAGTTTAGCTTGCTACACAACTGAAAACATGCTAGATATAATACAGTTTTCATTTGGAATTGTAGTATTATAAAGTACTGTAAAGTTTTCTAACTGGCGAATGACATGATCTAGTGGGTTGTCTAACGTCATCTTTACGGTGTGCGTTCATGATTTCAGGAGGTGTGGCTTTGGACAGCAGGGGAGGGACTGCGTTTTCAAAGCTATTATGCTAAATGGTTTGCATTTTGGTAGATCACCTACTGCACCTTTAAGGTTCCTTAAAAAAATTCAAAACACATGAATTTGAGGATCACAAACAATGTCTCTAAAATATGGTGGGCTTAAAACCTGCCACTTTCAAATTGCTGCAAACTTGCAGTCAGATCTGCCTCCATCCAATCCAGTTAAAAACAAGAAAGGAAAAAAGATGTGCACAAACAACAATATTCTGTAAAGGGAAACTTAAGTCTTTCATCAACCTTTTTGCACAATATGAACCTCAGTAATGTCCTATACCAGTTACAAAATCTTGAAAATCATTGTACACTTGTGTAGAGATTAAAAAATGAGTAACAATAAAGAATTGAACAATGAACAGTCCATATTCATTGACTAATAATCTCAATAATGTGCGCACGTGTACGCTTGTCCTTACCATTCTCTCCTGTGTTGTTCCTCTGCTGTTGGGATTGTTCCAACTCTGCCAGTTCACTCAGTAATTCTATGCCATAATTAGGTGCCACTGCATTCCCCGACACTGGTACAGGGGTTGCCATACGTGCATCTCGTGTAGCACATAGTGCTGCTGCGATGAGCAGCTCCAAACTCCATATGCAGCTCCCAGGGTACTGATTTCCCAGATCAGAGGGCACAGGGCAGGGGGAGAAGGGTGGAGTGGATGAGGCAGTGGGAGGTGTGCACCCATCCTCAGCAGTCCTGTCTAGGTCATGTTTGGTAGGTTCCACAGACTGTAAATTCTGTGTGGTGGTCAAGGGAACTATTATGGGGACTTGTAGGTCCTTATCCCGCTCATTGTTGTCTTCAGCTGGCGCTGGGCTAACTATTCCACATGTCTGGCTGTTGGGTATCGCTGTTGCTTTGTCTGAAAAGGGCTCTGCAATAGAGGAGTCAGTGGTCGGGCAAAGGGAAGTTTGGGAAAGAGTGGCATTCACCTGCCCTTCATCCACCTGTGCATCTTCTTCCATCACTCCACCCTCCTCTTCTACATCCTCTATTTCCTTGGATATTGTAATGGGAGAGCCGGCTCCAGTGTGGCACACAGGCTCCTCCCCTTTGGGTGAAAGGGTGTGTGGCCGGGGTGCAGGTTCAGCAGGTTCCGCTTGCTCCGCCTCCAAGTCTGCATGCTCAGCCAATTGGACTTCTTGAGGGGAGGGTCCACCCTTGTAACCCATGGCAATGGCAGGGTAAGTGTAGCCAGGAGGGAGATCTACAAGACAAAAATGAGAATAAAACTGATTGAGTGTTTCCATAAACATTGATGTTGGTTTGGGCTCCTCAACCTTGTTTGAAGTCACTCTATTACAAGCATAAAGATTTAACTGCTCCTGAAACACACTTCAGCGCACAGAGAACCAGCAAGCCATTACCATTCATTTGTAATACACATCACAATATGACCTTGTCAGTTAAGGGGCACGGCCCCCTGCCGCTGAAGTGCAGAGAGGGGTGATATATATGCTGTATACAGAAGCATTAGCGACAGTGTGTACCATTCTCTCCGTTTATCTAGTATAACTCACACTCATAATGGAGCCGGCGCCATAAAGGCTATGGCACAGGCATGAGCGAATTTTCCATGAATATTGAATTATGTTCAAGTTGTTATGGATGCAGTGTGTGTGAGAGAGAAAGAGTGCACGGAGGAATGTTTGTGTATAAATTAGTCTTTAAGTGAAAGTGTGTATTCGTCTCGTCTGGCACATGAGTGCAAACAATTGGAGAGGGAACATTGCATGAATGAAAGAGCAAGTATGTGTGTGTCTATATGAGATCTGCTGCGTTGCTCTGTATATTGATGACAGCATGGTGTCTTGGTGTGATTGCACAGCCAGTCCTGTCACCTCAGCATTGTGTTATTGATGGTATCCATCCGCCAGATGAATGCGTATCCCTCCGCCAGCCAGCACTCAAGGACCTCTGAAGGATAAGAGAGGCCCTGTCTGCTGTCTCGCTGACCTCCCTACTGTTTTTTGTCTGTCTCTATCGCACCTACCTTGTATGGCAGGCCACTCCCCACAGCATCTGTGCTTTCTTGCACATTCAAATGTGTCACAAATGGATACAATAGTGTAAAGACACAAATACAAAGTGAAAAGTCAGTGCTTGCACTTCTATTCACATAACAGAATGATTGTCTTCAGTAATCAAAGGGCAACAAGTCCTTCAAAAGGCCCTGTGTATCTTATCTGCAACAAAATATCTCTCTCTTCTTTTGACTGTCCCTGTGGTCAGGGTCTTTTTCTATTCGGCCGTCTCCTCTTTTTTCCTTCTCTCCTTCACTTCACTCCCTCTCCCCCAGGGGTTTGTGGAGCCAGACACGATGGCAAGACCCTAACCTTGAGAATGAAATGAAATGTTCCAGCCTCTTTCCTCTAGTCGCTGTTTTTTATCCTGACGCAAATACGAGGGCATTGGGATAGGAAGTGAGCTAGATGACAGCACTGTTCTGGTTTTATTCTTTATTCTCTTCACCCTTTTTTTAAATAATTAATTATTACTCTAAATAAACAAGTCCATTACTTTTTATAATCTGACTCATGTTAGCATGTGTTCTGATTCAAGCATGTACAGGCACATTAAAAACTTTGAAAAGTAAGTAAAAATAGACTGATAAAGGCATTGAGTTTACACATGTTTTACATGCTTTAACCAATAGCTAGGTCAATCAGTAACTGAATAATTTGGTTATATTGCTTAAAATGTAAACCAATGCAAAATCAGTATTTTTGATTCTAAGGCCCAATTCCATTACTGCCCCTTAAGCCTGATTTATACTTTCGCCTACCATGGCGTCGTAGACCTCCGCTGACTGTGCACACACCTCAGGAAACGGATGAGGCTTTCACCGTTGTTATATTCTTTAAAATGACAGGGGGCAGTCAAAAGAAACCCATTGTTAAGAAAACAGAAGCAGGAAGTTTCCGGAACTACGTCATATCATTAATATCGTTCAAGATTTTTAAACTAATTGTTTTATTAATTATTTTAATGATTATATAGATTTTTATAATCATTCAAGATTTTTAAAATTCAAACTTTGATGCATCACTTGCTTTTGTTCATATATCAGTTCCAACTTTTAAAGTTTATTAAAATATTAATGACAACAGAGCACGGGTTAACGTTACTCTACAAGTATATTTTTTTATTATGGCAAGAATAAAAGCAAAAAAAAAACTACACTTACATATTCTGTAACAAAACATATACTGTAATTGTGTATTAAAACCACCCAGGTCTCCACTTTTGCCATGGCCTCTCTTCTTGGTTTTAACAAACTTATCCCTCAAGTTTTTCTAAACTTTTACAAAAACTTTCTTCCTTTCCCAATACTGTTGCAATTTCTAGCCAAAAATTATTGGTCATCTAATTATATCTATGATCACGCATGGATGGATCATAAAGATGTCTGTACAGGCGTACCTGTTTCATTCATTCATTCATTCATTTTCTTTTCGGCTTAGTGAACTGCCAATGGGTATGAACCGCCAAATTATCCAGCACATGTTTTACGCAGCGGATGCCCTTTCAGCCGCAACCCATCTCTGGGAAACATCCATACACACTCATTCACACTCATACACTACGGACAATTTAGCCCACCCAATTCACCTGTACCGCATGTCTTTGGACTGTGGGTGAATCCGGAGCACCCGGAGGAAACCCACGCGAACGCAGGGAGAACAACTCCACACAGAAATGCCAACTGGCCCAGCCGAGGCTCGAACCAACGACCTTCTTGCTGTGAGGTGGCAGCACTACCTACTGCACCACTGCGTCGCCTACCTGTTTAATTTTCAACTCAAATCAAACGTGGTGCCACGCAAACTGTTCGATCGAGTCTCAAAATAAATTGTACGCTCCCCCAGCCGAAATCATGCCATGCACACCCAAAGCGAATCTCTCCAAACACAGCGATGACGTCACATTCGCTGCGCGCACTCAAGCAATCTAGCGGACGCGTCGAGTATAAACCAGACCCCCCCCCTTGTTTTGCGCATTCAAGTGAAGGTGTAGGGGTGCATAACTATCTTTAATGGCTAATAATAACTCCTGTATAGGAGTCCCACAACATTCTGTCACTCGATGACACTCAAATAAACTGTTAAAAAAGTCTAGTGGGTGGGAATGACCTTTTAACAGTGTCTGGTATAATGTTAATGTTGTTTTTGTATGTTTACATAGATGAATATGGCCATGGTGTAAATGCACAGTACAGTTACGAGCTTATTGCCACTTTAGATTGTTATGATAACATGATATTGTTGCCTTCAGTGGTTTCCTGAAGATAAATACCAAAAAATAACGCAACTCGAATAACTACAGCAGTCACCATTGTCGAGTTCATACGAAGTAAGAGATCGGTGACATATGATGACGTGTACAGGTGCTGTTAGAGTCTCCCATTTCTAAAAGGTAAATTTTGAAGCCCATCCCCTTCACACTCGATTTCAAGGGCCAATGAGAAGAGGAAGGGGTAGAGGTACAAATATTTAATTGGTATTGGGTCTGAGTAACATTCATGAATGGTGTCATTTTCCAACTCACCAGGCTCCAGTGATTGAGGGTAGTCCTGTGGTGGCTGGCCCTCACCCCTCTTGTCCTGGGACTCAGCAGGTTTTGGCAGGTGGTGGGGGGTGGAATGGGGGCTGAGCGCTGGGGAGCGAGGGGCAGCCACGGCCGGGCTGGGTTCAGGGCAGGGTGTGCAGGGCGTACTCTTGAGGTGGGACCGTGGGGCGGGTGAGCGACAGCAGGGTGAAAGACGAGAAGCACAGCCTCCAGGGGATGAGGAGGAGGGGGGAGGTTTAGGGGAAGGTCCAACAGAGAAAGGCTTGGTGTGTTTGGGTGTGCGGGGTTCAGATGGTCCCTCAACCAGATCGATTGGAGGATCTTCAGGTTTCCTCTGCAGAAACACAAGATATTTAAGAGACTACCAGCATACTACAGCAACATTGTGAAGTCAAGCACTATGCATGTCAACATTATTCCTAAATTTCACAACTGAAATGCATTAAATATGGAAAATGGACTTTAACATGGAGCTAGTTATGATTCAGTCATCTCAGGTTTCTTACGTAAGGACATCCACCAGGGATGCAGTACAATGGGTACTAATGATCCACTGTTCACTTGCATTCTGCTCTGCTTCTTTGTACAAAAGAAGTCAGATAAAAGCAGAAACCGGCCCCGTTCCTGAGAAGAATCCCACTCTTTCAAAACATCCAACATTAAAATGCACTTTGAAAATGAAAGCTGGCCATTCTTTGGCTAAAACTGCTATGAATTTCTGAGAGCAGGAATAACAGGCCTTTCACAACCTCGGGCGCCCTAGGTAGGTCTGCTAAAAGACGCAGAGAAATAGCTGCTGGGAAATCACCTAGAGGTGTATGAGGAAGCAAGGCTAACCGTGTGTACAAATCCTCCTCCATGTGTTACCTGTGAGTGACTGTGTCTGTGCGCCAACTCCATAGCCTGTGCTGCACGGTGCTGCTGGTGCTGATGTTGCTGCAGCGCATAGAGTTCCTGTTGCCGTAGAAACTGGGAGCGGGAATAGACAGCGGGATGCTGCATGTGTGAGGTGGGCCCTCGGGCTCCGTAAACAGGGGGCCACAGTCCCTGCTGCTCCATTACATCTACAGAGAGAAAGCGAGAGAAAGAAAGATACAGGAATGAGAAAAGTATGAACAAAGGTTTTTCTTTTGCCTCAAGGCAAGTCTCACTTATCGCTCTGAAGGCCTATTGATTTACGGCTATAAGATTCCACCCCTTTTCCGTCCCTCTTTTTTTCACTGTCTTTTTTCTTCACAAAAGTCATCCTCAGTCCCAAGGGTAGAAAACCTTCACATTTTCCCATCTCTTTCCTCATCATGTTGCGTACTCAACCCGTGGGCAGAGAGTGAATGCAAACTTTTTTACATCATCTGCCCCATGCACTCACAGCTCGCCTGGCCATACCTCAGTGGATTAACGCAAAACGATGGTCACCAGTGAGCTCCCCAGCTACACTTGCCTGATCTCTGGCTCATGAAAGCCGCAGTGCCAGTCAAGACGATTCAGCGCAGCCGTCTCAAACTGTCACATGAATGTGGCTCCCCTGACAAGACCTTCCTGACAGCCTGCTGAGAGCGGCCAAGAGGGGTCTACTCCCAAATGGCTCACTCATTCACAAGAGCATGCACTTGGTTATTAAGCCTGTAATAAGGGTTAGGTGATGGGTGTTGGCCTTAAAAAGAAGCACAGATGTTATACCCAGGGACAAACTCTTGAGGAGGGGAGACAGACACAGAAGCTTTAAGGTCACCTGTTGTCCTGGTAGTGCCCACAGGCCATTTGATACATACTGCATGCAAAAATGCAAACTAAAATTGCCAACTCCAATATGAATGGCTTATGCTAAATAAATGGAAGCAAAGTTGAGTTTACAAGATACTGGCTTGAATCAGGGGGCACTTATGTTCTGGATGTTTAGGGCAACATGAATTACAGAATTAAAGAAGGTTTTTGGAATTTGATTGGAGTGTTTTTAAAATGACAATTTGCTCATCATTTACTTTACATCATAGTTTTCCGAACTGCTATGACTTGCTTTTCTGGAACACAAAGTAGGACATTTTTTAAAATGCCAGATCATGCCAGAATTAAATGTTTTAGGTGAGTTACTCAAACACGAAAGTGTTAATTTGTGGACAGTGGAGGAAAAAGTACTGGAAAATCATACTTAAGTAAAAGTACTATTACTTGCCTAAAAATGTAGTGCGAGTAGAGTAAATGTATCTGTTGTAAATATTACTCAAAGTATGAGTAAACAGTAGACCTTTCAAAAGTACTCAAGAGTAGTGAGTATTATTCTGTAAAAAGCTGATGCATTTACATGTAATTTGTGGATGTGTGTAAACGTAACATTCTGTAGTGCATTTAGTGGCATACAAAGTCATAACATGTTAATATTAGGTTAGATTTAGGTTGTGATGTCAGGTGACCAAAATTCAATCTAGCCAGCACCTAAGAACAATGTTATTTTGACGTTCAATAATGACGTCAGATGACATTGATATTTGGTTGATTTTAGGTTGTGTTAGAAAGTGACCAAAATCTAATGTCGAGCAAACATCTTAAACCAACGTCATATTGATGTCAAATACTGACATTTATTCATCAAGTATGGCAACTAAAATCCAACGTCTGGTAGACGTCATAGTGGTAATGTCCACTCAACGTCAAGTTGTAACATCATTAGGCGTTGATATTTGGTTGATTTTAGGTTGGACGTTGATGTCATCCTGAGGTTGAGTTCTGATGTCAACCCGATTTTCTTTTCCAAACATTATGCAACGTCCCCACGACGTTGGGGTACAAGGTCAATCTAATGTCATGTGTAGGTCCTGTGCCTGCTGGATGTTTAAGGCCATTTCAATCATCATACAGTAAACATCCATCATCTTCTCATCAGTGACATGCATCTAATCAGTCTTTGGGTCAATGCGTGTAAAGATTTCAGACATCTTGGACACTTTTAATGCTTCCAAACAGTTTGCTGCATTTATAAATCGCCCATGTCTTGAGGTAGTTCATTATGAGGCGATTTACCTTCTATGTGCGATTTGATTGGACAGGAATCACAGGAGTGATTTTTCTAATTCCCATAGACAAGAAAAAATAAAGTAGTGACTGCAGGTTGAAGGAAAGTAGTGGAGTAAAAGTACCAATACAGCACTAAAAATGTACTCATGGGGAAGTAAAATACACATTTTTAAGTACAATTCCTGAGAAAAACTACTCAATTACAGTAATTTGAGTATTTGTAATTTGTTACTTTACATCACTGATTGTGGACCAGACATTTTGCTTCAAGTGAAAGTCTGCCTATGTGTGACTGGGCATCTCACAGATGCACTTTTGTGCCATTTATTCACTAAGCGAGCAGGATATTTGAAAGGAGTCGGTCATTTCTGAAACAAGCTGATCAGATGGGAAGGACGGAGGAAGGGGGAGAGAGAGAGGGAGAGAGTGTAGAGGGATGAAGCGCAGCTGTGCAAAGCACTTAGTCTCAGCCTTGAGCCTCAGCCCACAGAAATTTCAACACAATATGTTTTTCTTTCAGCCATTTGGTTTTGCATGCTGCATATTCTCCGCCCCTCCTTCCCTGATGTATGGCAAGGACCTTTGTTTGGGAAAGATTACTGGGACAGGGTTATGTTTCCCTAGGGAGGGATCCAATGGATGCACTTCCCTTCTTTGTTGCGGAAAGGGGAGTGTGACGCTAAGGAGCAGAGAGCTAATTAAATTTCACAGCCAGTGTGGGGAGGAGGAATGCCGTACAGAGGCATGCAGCACAGGACAGCAGAGCACAGCACAATACAGCAAAAAGCCACACAATGATGCACTTCACAGCAAGGCACAGTATAATAGGGTGGAAAGTCATACAGAGATGCACAACAAATCAAAGCACAAATCCCAGAACTGTGCAGACACGTTAGCACAGCCAGGCACAGCGTGGCATGACTAGGCACAGTGCAATACAGTTTAAAACCATTAAAGGGATGCACATCAGAGAATCCCACAACCTGCATCATGAGCTGATTTTAAAGGGGTGGTCCACAGTGTATTTTTAATGTTTGGTTGTGTTTATGAAATGCAAAGCAATATGTGCTCATGCTTCATTTGTAAAAAATCACGTTATTTTTTATATATCTTACGTTGATTATATACAGCTACTTAGCTAACATGAAAACGACTGTCATATTTCCTAGTTCCTCCAAAAGTCTGCCCTCAAGAGGCTCTGATTGGTCAGCTAACATAATGTGCTGTGATTCGCGAATCGGCCCCACGTCACCACGTCACACCCCTACAAGCATGCGCTTTTGCGCTGTGTACACTGCAGTATCAGTTTGCCTGAATCAGACAGAAAATGACACAGCTGAACCTCACGCCTGCTCTCTAAATTAACATCTAACAAGTGTCTTTGACATATATACGTAATAAGAATGTGTAAGTAATATAAAACGTTCACAAATCTTTTGCGAGTTTGTTATCTGAGATGTAGAACGTGCTGAAAGTGGATGCATAGAGAGACACTGAAAGAGTCTGCATAGAGAGACACAGCAGCGCTGGTGAAGATTGTGAGTGTTAACAGCAGTTTAACTGATAAATATGAAGCTTCATCAGTTGGAGGAGTTTTAACCGAATCCAGCACTGAACTGGGAGGGATTCTGGAATGCTGTCCTTTGTCAAATGCTAGCTATACAGTATATTATTTATAATTGTCTGGAACATAATTAAAATAAACTGTAAGCACTTCTCTCTCTGTGCCATGTCCTTTGGAAGCCTAAATACAGAAACAGAACACGCTATGTGGAAATAGCAGCATTTGGACAGCATTTTAGCTTGCGCAGGGTGTGTGCGTGTGGTGAATGTGCGTAACCGGAAGCCCTTGTGATCTCACTAGCCTGGATGTTTTTTTTGTAGTCCCAAAACTTCGTTCGCTGTAGGCTTTTATAAGCTAACTATGTAAACGCCAATGTCTCCCTTTGCATTGAATTTTGAGTATCTTACATTCAGAGATGTTGTTTATGTTCACACATTTACAATACACATGTATTGTAAAAAATATGATATCATAATGGACCACCCCTTTAAAGTATTTTTTCACCCCATTTAGTTTAAAAGTAACTCAATGTACAGGTAGAGTAGTGAAACAATCTTATTAAAATTCACTTTACATTTATGGCTCTTTACTGATAAATAAAACAGTCTAATTTGGTCAAAATGATAAATATAAAACATAAATCAATTATTTAAAAAAACTACAAGGTACATTCTTATAGTTGTAGTATATGTCATAAAAAATAATAGTAATTATGAGATTAAAATTTACTCAACGTAACGATAAAACTCAAGAATTAGAGGATGGTGAAGTAAAAAAAAGAAACAAGAATGCAAATAAATATATGATCTTTCCCAATTTTGGAAAAACAGCAATTGTGAATCCAATTGAAAAGTAGAAAAAAGATGTGCCACTGTGCAAAGTGAATAAAAGAGAGCAAAACATTTTCATCCCTAAATTGTTATTTTTTCCTGTACCCCTCACCTTCCACATTGACGCAAAAGAGACAAACTCCTAAAAGCCCACCTGGGCCAATACTGCTGCTGTGCGAACAGTAACGTATTCATACAAATTTAATCTAAACCAACAGACCCTGAAACGTACACCCACACAGTGACTTTAGATCTCCATTTTTCTCTCACTTGCGCATGCTTATCTATGCATACGCCCCCCCTCCCCCCACACACACTCAAAGTCAAATACGCAAGCTATCTACTTGAAATGATAATTTGTTTAAACAGTTTGAATAATTCCACTTTGCGCATTCAGAGTGTGCATTAGGGCCGCTTGTGAAACTGTTCCCATTAAGTCCATACTACAATGTGCTGTAAATGCCTGCTTGGCTTAGTGAAGCGTTTCACAATAATGATTACAGAATGATACAGGGGCAGAAGGGGATGAGATGAAACCGTGCAGAGGGGGATGGGACATTGGACCCAAGGGGAAGGAATTTAGTGTTGAATTTTGAAACAGAACCAATGGACATGGATTCAATTGATGTAACTGTCTGGCTGTTAAAAGTAAAGTTCACCCAAATATAAAATTTCTATTTGACCATTGTGTGGGGCAAAAGGCAATTTAAAAATATATGTCATTTTTACCAAGGTGATGGGTAGCAGGGTGGGCCACTGGCTCTGTAGGCAATACCACCAGGGCGGCAGAAGGATCCTGAGGCAGGGGCAGGACTGGTTGCAAGGGGCTTGGCATGGTTGTAGAGAAACCTGGGGTCAAGTTCTGGTGCAATGCTGGATGACTGAGACCTGAACAGAGACATTAGGATTTTGACTTGTGTTTCAAAACTAAGGTTAATTCATTGATTAAATATTAGTGTACTGCTAATTAAAATATACATGCAGAAATTAGGGTTAGGGTTCGTATATTGTAACTAACCCTAACCCCATTGTAAGTATATTGTAATCTAATACCATCAAATCAGTAAAAGAAATTGGCATTTGCTCACCATAAGAGTGTCCCATCCAAAGGGAGGGACTACCTGTCCGAGGCATCCAGTGATGATGGGTGGGGTGGGCGTGAGCAGATGGCTCAGTGCCTAATTGGCTACCGCCTGGCACAATAAGGTGTGAGGTCAAATCTCCATGGCAACTACTGGAGGGGTGGATTCTGGCAAACTCAACTCTGTCTTTGTTTTCCCTGAGGGAAGGCCATCACAATGGCACAGTGTTACTCTCTAAGGCAATAAAACTACAGTGCAGAATGCTAAAGTTGGACTTTTTTCATAGAAACAACTGACTGTGGAAAAACATGAATTCAACTGGAAACTAACAGCCATACCTGAGGAGGAGTTCTCTCTCTCTGTCAAATGGAGACAGTCCAAGCTGTTCCTCACAAACTCTTTTCCTCTCTTCATCCATCTCCCGCTCCAGCGGGTACATTGGGTGTCCAACACCTAACAAAGAACAGGTCAGGACCACAATCTGGACAACCACCACTATTTTATATGGTCACTCCATGACAAAACTCAGTGTCTAAAAAAGGGAATTACCCGTCTCACTGCAGATTTGAGATTATATTTTGATGCACTGTATGTAATGTGAAAACTGTTTTTATAAATGAACCTTTTTCACAAAACCATTTAAATTCCACACCATAGAGAGTTATCACAGGAACCAAAGGCACATTTATAAAACATCTTGTTGTCTCTCTCTTGCTGTGCCCTGCCTGAAAAAGCAGCATTTTCAGGTATCTGAAACAGCCAATGTGTTACAACTAGACAATATCCACTGGATGATAGCCACAGTGATTTAAACTGCTAATTGTCATCCTACATTTGTACAATCTTGGCATGTTTTTTTTTTTTCGAGAGAAAATATTGTACACTGTGGTTTAATGAAGATATAAGAGCAATTTGGCAGTCAATGTAACACCTAAGACATTCAATCTGGCAAGGTTACTCCAAAAAAATATCACTAGATGACAAGTAATTTAGATTACTACCAAAAATGTCTTATTTGTGCCCATTCCCTTAATCACAAGTTATATTTTTACATATGAAGTTTCCAAAAGTTCATCAAGTACACTCTGTAAACTGAAAAATTATATATAGCTTGTTAGAACACACACTTGTATACACACACACACACACACACACACACACACACACACACACACACACACACACACACACACACACACCAGACCTCCCATTGGGAGTCGCTTACCCTTCATGCTGGGCATCACTCTGCTATGGTGGCTGTGGGTGGGATGCCCGTCTGGCAGGCGGCACGGGGGCTCTCTCTGCCTGGCAACGGCCACTGCTATCCCTACAGGGGGCTGTCGCACCTCTCCCTCCCCCTGAGCTTCCCCTGAGTCCTTGCCCACCCGCTCTGAGCGCTCGTTCTCCCCAGATGACGAGGCTCTCCTGGGGGGCAGGGTCTGCTTTCCCTCCTGGAGAGCACAGCTCGAACCATTTCCACTTTTGTCGCTTCTTTCATTCCTCTCACTTCTCTCCCCAGTTACTGCTCCCTGCTTGAGGCAGCCCAGACCACCAAATGGGCTCTTCTGAGTGAACAGCAGTGGTTGCTGGCTACTGTACTTCATCAGATTCCTCATAGCATTGCTTTCAGGTCCCTGAGGGCCCAGTGTGGCCTCCTGTGGGGCTGTTAGAGGGGGAAGAGGCCCTTGGTCCACACGTGAAGTCTGGGAAGCAGCACCCAGAGAGTTGTAAGCCTTGTGCGGTTCTTCATCTGGCCGAGGCTGGTGTCCTCGCACTTCCCAGGAGGGATGAGTGCCGGTCCGATTCCCGCCGTATCCTTGTGATGCTGATTCCATGTCCATTTTCCTCTTGTCTTGTGTGGTATTGTTAGGCTCCATCTCTGGACCCTGTCCACCGGTGCTAGCCCTGTGCTGCTGATGACGTATTCGTGCAACTCTCTGGCTGCTTTTCTGAGTACACTCAACCTCCGTGGCACCTTTACCTTCGGACGATGCCCTGTTTGACGGACCTGAGTGAGAACAGTCCCGGAAAGGTGGAGTGCTGGCATAAATGCTACTCTTAGCTTGGTGGCCACCCTTCGTCCCCTGTGGCAAAGAGGGACGAAAGGCATCAGATTCCTCACTGTTGTCCAAGCTACATGAACGTGCCGAGTGGGGATGCTGATTCTGACTGTGCTGAACCTCATTTGTGCGTGAATGGGTGCCCGGGGGCCAGTCTGGACTCTTGTCTGCTTTACCATATGCCTGTTGCTGCTGGGAAGATTTTCTTTGGCAGCTACTCTGAGGCAGTAGGTTAGCTGCTCGACTTCCACTGCTACTCCTCTCAGGAGTTTTTGTTTCTTTCCCTGCACCGCCACCACCTGCAACCATACCACCTCCCACACCTCGACAGTGATGGTTCCCCAGCTGGAACGGTCCACTGATTTTATCTCCCAGTGGCCCCACAGAGGGCACAAAGGTAGGCCCTGTAACCTCAGAGTCCCTGCCAAGGCTCTTTTCCTGAGCAGTGGGCATGGTCAGTGGAGCAGGGGGAGGTGGACAAAAGAGCTCTGCATGGGGATGATGAGGATGATGATGGTGTGGATGATTCGGATGCAGCCAGGATCCTCCCACTGCAGAGCCTAGGCCCAGAGGTGGGGGCATGGAGTACGGCATTGGGTGGGCATGGCCCAGCATGGCACTGTGACGAAGGCAATCTGAGGGTGGCTCGCTAATTCTCATTTCTCCACTGACCCCTTCCTTGCAACAGTGACTGTCTCCACTTGTCTGCCGGCCAGTCCCCAGACTGGAGGCCCCTGGACCCACACAACTGGGCAAAGAGCCCCTGGTGGCCGCCCCTGGATCAGAGCCATTCTGCGTCTTAGTGCTAAGCAGGCAGGAGCTAAGGTGCTTGGGGTCATCTTTGTGCCGAAAGTCATCTTCTAGGCCTTGGGGATGAGGCTGTGGATGGTGCTGGTGGTGGTGGTGGTGGTGGTGATGAAGGGTGGGAGGACCATGATGACGATCCTGTTTAGATTCTTGTTTACTCTTTTCTTTTTCTTTTCCTCCGGGTCCTACTCTTCGCTCCGCTACACCTGTCTCTTTGGAGCTCTTCTGGGAAACTGTGCTTCCAGGTTCCCTCTCACGACTGCAGGAGTCCAGCGGGTGGGCAGGAGCAGTTCTAGAAAGCGGTGGGAGGCTGTGATTTGTGGAGAGAAGATGGGGCTGCGATGGGAGGCTTCGTAGATAGAAATCTTAGAAAAGAAACCAAATTTAGACATACTTTTGCATAGGCTGTTTACTGCTTGACAGAAAAAACTGAACCTCACTCACCTTTCTGAGTGTCATAGAAACGGTGCTGTCCATAAAGTACGCTGTTGTTGCCATGGTGATCCAGGGGGCTCATGGGCAGGAAGGTGGGGGCTAGACTCCCTGAAAAGCGGGGATACCCTGGGGCTGAGAGAGAGAGAGAGAATGGAGAGAGAACATTGTCAGGATAAACAAATGTAACAAAAGAGAGTGACAGTTTTGGCCTTTTGCTGTGGCTGGACTCAGGTTCATGAAGCCCTACAGCACGGTACAACCTTTCCCAGAAACCCCTGCACAAACAAGTTCAGTTCTTTGCTTGACATTTATGAGTAGCTTAACTAAACAAGAGCTTTCAGAACTTCTGTTTACAATAATTTAACACTTTGTTACAAATACTTATATGTTTTATATGTTTGTTTATATAGAAACTTTTGTTTCTTCCATTAACGGAGAAAGGAAAGAAAAGGAAAACAAAAAAAGGAGAAAAAAGAAGAAAAAAATGTGGCAAATGTATATGGCAAATAAAATTTTAGTTTGAAAAAATCTGAATTTGAAAATGCAGTGACATGTATCTCTTCAAAAGCATTTTCACATTGACATTAATATCTCTTGTTCAAATACATTATGAACAGCAGCAACACTAATTATTTTCTTTGCTCTCTATTTTCACCTGGGGATGCTCATCCCGAGGCCTCTAGAGATTGCGCAGCGCCACATGATCAGATCAAAGACCTATGAAGAGATGATTCCAACCATTCGAGGACTTCGAGGACAACACATACACTTAATACACAGGCACACTTCATTGAAAATGTACACATACACATCGCCTTATTTTAGAAGGACACTATACACTATATAATTGCAGGTTAACTATCTTTATATATAATGTCTGCCCTATACACAACTCCTTAACTGTTCTGATTTTGATTGTAATGCAATAATAATCCGAAAGCCACCACACATTCATTGCATGTCTGCATTGTCTTCTGACGCGCAAGTCAGTTGTTACATTAGAAAAAGACCCATGTGGCTTCTCCTACCGCAGCGAATTACGTTTTTCTTTTTGATATTTGCCTTTTTTTTTCTCTTTAACTGGAATGGAAAGCTGTATTATTCACAAATCTTTTATACACTATTTCAGTTTTGCGCATTAATTTAATTTGCATCTTTTGATGGAAACATAGCTAATGACTCATTAACAAATGACACAACATAAAGACACAAACTAATACAAGCTATTTCTATTAACAGCTACAGTATGCCTATACATCCCAAAGGCTCAAAGGGAGGTAAATGGCCGCACAGCTTGACTCTGCATCTTTAAGGATACTGAACTATGTCCTGAGACAGTGAAGGCTACAGTATAGGGTGTATTTATGTGTAAACCAAGCACATGGCTGAAACCCAACCACAGAGCAGCAGAGGTCAATGGCCAGGCACACAGGGGTCACGCACTTAAGCCGCCCACAACACAGAGCTATTACAGCCATCTGTAGAGTGTGACTGTGTGTGTGTGTGTGTGTGTGTGTGTGTGTGTGTGTGTTTCTTTCTGCCAGTGAATTGGTAGTACAGAGTATCCTAGTCTTTTTGAGTGTGCGCTCCTGTGTTTGTGCATGCATTTGCTTGAGACATCCTGTCCTTGCACACAGTTTAATTGGACGCAGTTAAAAGTTTAACGGTCTGAGTCCAAAGTAAATAGCAGTCCATAATGCTCATCCTCGGCATTCCACAGAGCCATTGTCCCACAGCATACAAAACACACACAGACATTGTCATGACCCTGTCAGTCTTGACACAATAGAATGCTCTGGAAGAAAGCCAACCGGTATTAGCAATGCATCATATATTGGTATCGTAACCAACAATGTAAGTCAGCATTGCCAACATTTTTTTAATTTATGCCAAATTTAACAAGCTATTTATGAGTAATCAAAAACTACTGACAGTATGAAGTTTAATTTCATTAAAACTGGTTTGATAAACAGCTTGATTACACTGCAGACCAATTCCAGCATTATGGATGTGACTTTTGCAGTAAAAACTCAAAACATAAACTCACATATAAAGTATATGTTAACATTATATTAAAACATCTGTTTATATTTTCCAAAACAACTAACCACAGAGTTATGGGATCAGAAAAAATATCAATCTGTAATAGAAATGCAACGATTATAGATTTTGGTTGTACGATTATAGTCTGAGGAACAATCACGGTTTCAAGCTTATCTGCAGGTTTCTGCAGGTTTAATCAAGTCAAATTTAAGACTTTTTAAGACCCTTTTAAGACCATTATGAATTAAATTTTAAACTTATACAGGACTAAACACTAATGATTATTTCAATGGTCCGGTCGGGGCCAACAGAAAAAAAAACTAATGTAATTATTTCTTAGCGACATATTTTAATGTGCCAAAACAAGAAAACTCTAGCTGTGTACACTTTTTTCAACATAATATTTCCTTTTATTATTCTTATGACAAGTTTAACATTGTTAAAAGTTTATTTATTATGGAGACAATGACATAAATAATCAAAAGTATACATTTGTTGGTCCAAATTGTTTGAGTATAATGTATCATCTAAGTGATGTTGTTCTGTTATTATCATGAGGAATTGTGTAATTATTTTTAGTTTTTTTTCCCTAATTAAAGAATTTAATTAAGAGAAATTGCTGTAAAAAAGTCAAACAGCTATTAAATTGGATCTCTTTGCAATAAAAAAAATAAATATAAAAAAAAATTAAGTTTTATTGAGATGGATTGTTGGTGATTGGATGGATGTCAGCCCAATTGGGTAGCTTTACTTGGACAGAGGAAAATGAAGACCTGTTTACAGTGATTTAAGACCTACAACACAATATTTCAGTGAATTTAAGACTTTTTAAGGCCTAAAATTTTGTTTTTGAAATTTAAGACTTTTTAATACCCCACGGGGACCCTGTTATGCGTTCATTAATTTCAAAACACTAGTTTAGAAAATAATGTAAAAAATCCTTACATTTTTTAAAAGTGTTATTTATTTCTGCTCAGAACAAATGTAGTCAAAGGCTGCTAAACCTCTATTTATATAACATTACAAAATTGCTTGGTATTTTCATTTCGTATTTTTTCTCTCTTTGGAGTAGAAATGTGTATGGCAGCTTGTCCATAAGCAGCAGCTTCTCGCGGCTCACAAAACAGTTCTTTTATGTCTTTTAATGTCGTCAGTTCGTCCTCAAATACCCTCATGTAAAAGTACTTGTATAGCCTGTCTTATGTGAATAGTTAAGTATCTTATAATATTTGTTAGTTATGTATAGGCTTTTGTCTAGTGCTGTGTTTGTATTTATAATTAATTTATGTAGCACCGTTGTCATGCGAGACACAACATTTCGTTCCTCTGAATGTCCACACATGCAGCGGAATGACAATAAAGTTCGACTTGACTTGACTTGACTTGTATATTCCATACAAAATATGAAGCTGACCGGTCAGTTCTTGTCACGTGCGCTTGTGGCATTCTTGAGCGCTCCACAAGCCGCGTGCCTCCATTGTAAATAACGAATTGCGCACAGAAAAGACGCGATATGTGAACGCTCTCAGTCATAGTCATAGTTAATCCAGTGTCTGTGTATTAGCCTCGGTGTACAAGCTCGGAACTTTAAACTAGAGCACACTTGGCATAACTTTGTTTATTTGCAGCAGTTTTGTTCCGGTGTTGAGAAGCCTTTACGATTAATTAACCGTGATGAATTAAAGCGCGGTTAATGGTGAAATCGGTAAATCGTTGCATCCCTAATCGGTAAACATATTTTATATTTTAAATGAGGAAAATAAGCAAGCGTTATGGATGTGACCAAAAAAAGTCAGCGAGTTTGCAGTAAACAACATACTGTATACAACAAGAAATTAAACTGCACAACCCAAAAGAAACAATGCTAATCAAAAGGATAGGAGTTGCTCACCATAGAACAAAAATTATCGATTTTATTTTATTTGACATTATTGCATTTATGAGTAAAAATCATCATTATAGATGCGACATCTCTCCGTTATGGATGTGACGGATGTGACGGATGTGACGGATGTGAAATTGCCACTTGTTTGACTTTGGTAAATCAAATATAATTGAAAACATTGACAGAGACATTTTTACCCTTTTTAAAAGTACTGTAAAATACAAGCCTACACAAAAACCTTAGAAAGGTTTAGCTATTTGGTAAAAATAATGACAAAATTGACCTCGGCACACATCAAAAAAGAATTTAAATACAGTAACAGACAGCTGAGGCCTGAATTAAACCTTTGTGAAACACATATATCAATAACGAGCGAGACGGCATACGTGAGAAACTGTGAGTGTGATAGAGATAGAGCATATCATTTTGAGAGACAGATTATACTGAAGAAGAGACAGACCGTAAGTGTCTATGTAGGTACATGTGTGAGTGAGTCTGAAAAAAGGAGAAAGAAAGATTGAGAGACAAAAAAGGAGGGAAAAGTTCTCCCCCTCTCCTGCCTCTCCTACTAATTGACACCAGTGGAGCGTCCTGCTGACAGTGACATCACAGGGGAGTCCAGATGTGTAATATCTAGCCTTCTGGCTGCACCTGTTTCCTACAGCCACAGAATTTCAATTTTATCCACACACATACATATGTGGTGCACACACACATACGCGTGCTCGTGTGGCATGTGCTGATACAGAAAGACACACACATTAGCTGTGAACATGCACTTGGAACAGAGAGACGGGGATATTGTATTAAAGGTAATAATGTTGTAAATAATGTTCAGTTTTTTTTAACAGACCAATCATTTTGCTTTACAGGACTTCAATGTATCATTAGGAGCCGCTGGTATTCATTATGTTTTGCCTGTTTGTGGGTTGTTGACATTGTAGTTTCACTGTCACACATGACAAAAATGAATAGAATTAGTATTGACATCATTTAAAATGGATTAAATGATTAAATATTTCTTTGTCTTCCATAGATCTTATAGGTCTTATAGATAGGTCTTATGACTGTCCAAGGATAGTTCAATAAGTTACAACTATTTTAAATGAAAAAGAAAATTGTAAAATATTTATATATTTTATTTATTAAAAAATATTTGTTATTATTTTAATTGTATTAAAAATTTACATTATTATTAAAAATATTAAATGATATAAACACCTCAGGGCTAATTTTACAAGTGGCTACTTTAGGAAATGACAATAATTTTTATTATTAATATATTCTAAAAACAGGAAATTGACATTTTGTTTTCTGGTGTGACACAATATGCTAATTTTTAATGACCAATTTTTGTTTTTATTAGTTTTACATTTTTCAATAATTACCAAGCAACATAACAATAAAAATACACAAAATAAGCATGATAATAAAAAGAAAATAATGATAATAATAATAATTAAAAAAAAAATTAAGTTATTATTAAAAAACAATTATGGCATATGAACGGTTTCAATGAAAATAGAAAGAGGCAGTCAATAGGGGTAGTGAGCATATTAAGCACTACACTGCTGCTCAGAATCAGCATTATATTGGTCCTGGTGATCAAGAAATGCCTCACAGCAAAAAGGTCGCTGATTCGAGCCTCGGCTGGGTGAGTTGGCATTTCTGTGTGAAGTTTGCATGTTCTCCGGTTTCTCCCACAGTCCAAAGACATGTGCTACAGGTGAATTGGACATGTTAAAACTGATCGTAGTGTATGAGTGTGTGTGTGTGTGTGTGTGTGTGTGTGTGTGTGTGTGTGTGTGTGTGTGTGTGTGTGTGTGTGTGTGTGTGTGTGTGTGTGTGTGTGTGTGTGAGAGTGTGTGTGTGTGAGTGAGTATGTGGATGTTTCCCAGTAATGGGTTGCGGCTAGAAGGGCATTCGCTGCGAAAAACATATGCTAGATAAGTTGGCGGTTCATTCCGCTGTGGCGACCCCAAATTAATAAAGGGACTAAGCCGAAAAGAAAATGAATGAAAGTTAACCATGTTTTACATTGAGGAATAGAATCTGATTTCCACAGTTTTAGAATGACTCTTAGCATAGCAATAATCATTCTATAAATTGTGGTGTTTTGTATGCACACATTATAATCCAGCAGAGAAAGAGAATACCCAAATAGAGCAATTTCTGGGTCAGGTGTAAAGGCAAAGCCATACATATCAGAAAGCCATTTAAATATGTCACACCAGAAGTCATAAAGTTTTGGACACGTCCAAATAATTTACCAATTTGATTGAAAACTACTAATGAAGAAAAAAATATGAGCGAGTACAGAAAAGTTATTTTTCTTCAAATTATTTTACAATGATTCATTTTCAATTATTAATAAAAATAATTAATATACACTACCGGTGAAAAGTTTGGGGTCAGTAGGATTTTTAAATGTTTTAAAATAAGCTTCTCCTGCTCTCCAAGGCTGCATTTATTTATTCAAAAATACAGTACAAATAGTAAAATTGTGAAATGTTACTGTACTATAAAATAACTGTTCAAAAGTAGATTATAATTTAATTAAATAATTTATTTCAGTGATTTTAAAGATGATTTTTCAATTTCATTACTCCAGTCTTCAGTCACATGATCCCTCAGCAATCACTCTAATATTAATTATTATTATTATTATTATTATTATTATTATTATTATTATTTTTTTTTTTTTTTTTTTTTTTTTAATGGTAATAGTAATAAAAGCAATAATGACTGGAGTAATATTTTCATTTGAAACTACATACACCAAGAAAGAAGTTGTTTAAAACTGTAATAAATATTTAACAATTTAACAATTGTTTTTACATTTATTAAATGCAACCTTGATAAACAGAATAATTTTCTAAAAAAAAAATAAAAAACAGGGAAAAAAAAACTGACCCCAAATATTTGACCGGTTGTTTTTCTTCCTTTTTGCTATGCCATATTTCATTTACTGGACATTTTACGGTACAATTCACAATTCAGTAAAAAATTTATTTATAAAGTTGTTATTTTTTTTTAACATTATATTTTCTCAAACATCAGACTTTAAACTACATAAGTATATCTATTTTTTCTTAAAAAATGTTTTGCCTCTAAAAGTACAAATGTTCATTAAATTGTATTTTATGAATCACTGTGCGTTTGGCTAAAAATCTTGGATGCCCTGAGAGCTGACCCAAAACGTGCGGAAATAAAAACTGAAGGACCAGACCAACATGGATGAGCCCAGGCCAGGGCAGAGAAGAGCAGAGCATGAGGCAACGATCACTAACGAAACTGCAGTGTTATTACATTTTTTACATTTTTGAGTCAAATCTCAAAACTGTCTTATGACTGTCCAAGGATAGTTCAATAAGTTACAACTCTTAAGCTGACCCAAAACGTGCAGAAATAAAAACTGAAGGACCGGACCAACATGGATGAGCCCAGGCCAGGGCAGAGAAGAGCAGAGCAGAGGAGGCAATGATCGCCACAATCCCTCCCTTCCACAATTAATTTAAATGCCAACAATTAGAGCAGAGCGGCTCGGCAGTCTGAAAGCAATCACACTCTAATGATGAGCAATAAACGCAGTCCAGCGCAGACCATTACAGGCTGGAGAGACGAGACGCATGCACACACAGAACTAATCAAACACACTTATTGTAAACTACAGCTCCCCAGTCTGAATGAAAACTGTATTCATCTAAATGAAGAATGATGGAGCCACAGGAGCTCAGTGTGCCAGATCAAACTGAGATCGGGCTCAGGAGCCAAGACACTGTTTTTGTTCTGTAAGACTGAGAAGCAGTGAAAAGTACAGGTGGGGAGTGTTGGACAGTATCCCAAACAAAGTCAATGAGGATCTGTGGTTGTGTGTGTGTGTTGGAGAGGGAGAAAGAGAAGCAATGGAGCCACACAGAACTACCCTTTCAATCATACACTCACAGACATTAACACTGGCGAGCTGAGCACCAATGCTTCTTTTATGGAGATCATTTTCTCTTCAGTCTATGAAGAATTATCATCAAAATCTTCACTGCCACGTCATTCCTCACCTACCACCCTATTTCTCTCTAATATATGGGTCAAAGACGAGACATCCCATTTTGGCGTCCACGTCAAATTAAATTTACCACCATTAAGTGGTTTTATATACTTACACAGAAAGCATATTAAGGGCGCGTATCTATTTTAATGTTCCAATCGATTTGTGAAAAAAATGGATAAATGCAAGAGAAGTGATGTTACATTGATGTTCAATATATATTTATGTAATAATTTCTTTTTGGCATTTTAAAGATAAAAGGGTGGTTTGAAGCATAGTGACCATGTATAAAGATTTAAATGTCAATTCATTAAATAGAGTCATTAAAATATCATGAAATAAATCATGTTCTAAATATGCCTGAAAATGTTTGTATATTGGCATCTTAGTGGGATTCATTGCAAAAAAAGGTTTTAGAATTTTAGAATCAATTATTTTATTGTTGGTTATTATAAGTAACGATATCAATGACAGGAAGTAGGAAAGAAAACAGAAAGGAAATAACGTTAGATGATAATAACTATTGTCAATCTGTTCCAATCTCTAAATAGTGTAACTCAATAGGCATTGCATGACACAGTCGTATAACTTTACATGCAGGGGACAATAAAGCATATCAGATTACTGCCTGTCATGTTCATGACAAACTCAACATCAATGTAAAGCACAAAACCCACTGCACATAATGTGGCCTGCTGTACAAGGACAATGTAGTCACACACACAGCCCGCAAAATCCATAAGCAAAGTTTCCTGACAAAAGAAAAATGAGTGAAACGTGTTTTATTTGTGTTTTGATCGTCTATTTTATTAGAGTGCTCAGCATATATAAGTACACCCCTCACAAATCTCTCTTTTACATTCATAATTTTAATAGGAAGCTCTACAATATTATATTTGTGCATATACATTAGATTAGTCAGTACTGAAGCCAAATCTGAAGCTTATCTAACAAAACAACTTACGATAACAGTCTGAAAACTAGTAGAGCCTAATTTATGTTATAGAAAAATATTAAAAACAAATTTTAAAAAGAGGAAAAAATCAAGAGAAGCAAAAAAAAAAATGAAATTAGTTGAAATTTTGTAGGGTGTAATTATTATTTTTTATTATTAATTAATTTAATTGTATTATCTTTCAATTTCTAAATATTATAAATAAATTCACAAATAAAAATATTAATTTTCAAAATGGGGTGTACTCCATTATGCTGAGCACTGTACTGTATGTATGCTTTTAACTTGACTGACAATAAGTGATGTTTTCTAAACAAATTTTGGGAGAAGCATGATCAGTTTTGAACATCATTGGCTAAAACATCATTGACAATCATTATATTACCCAATCAGCTTAAACCAAACCCCTATGAATAGTCAAGCACGTCCTACCTCTGTTTGGGGGTTGGGGGGAAGGGCCCATTCTGAAGCCGGGCTTGACACTGTGCTCGGACCCCTATTACTCTCTCTATCCTGATAAGGGGAAGCCCTCTCCCCGGACAGCAGGTCAAATACAAATATTCTATTCAGTCAAATATCTGTGAGTATGAACTCGTGAATTAATAAAAAGTACATTTTGGATTCAAGTTTAAATTAAAATGTAAGTTTTTGAAATGCAATTCAAATTTGAATGGAGTTACAGTGCTTTTGTTTGCACTGTAAAAAATGTACGTAATTTCACCGAAAATTCACGGTGTAAAAACGACAAAATTTTATAATAAAAATCCATACAGTAATAGTATCATAATTGTTAACAGTAAATTTCCTTAATACTGTATATATGGTGAATAACAATCAATTGACTTTCCCAAAATTCCCGGCATGACACTTGAATTTGTATGCCTTTTTGTTGACATTGTTGTGATTCTTTTCAGTTTTCCCCATCAGTGATGTACATTAGAAATTAATGTTACATTTAATATTGATAAATAATATTTATTTTTTTACTTTAATTTAATGTCTGTGTAATAAAGGTATGATGTGTAGAACACAATAAATTATTGAAATACAGTAGGTTACCGTAAAAATTTGAAATTACTTTTACAGTTTGTACTATATTTGTAACAGTGAAAAAACAAGATACCTGTATGGTTATTAGGCAAATCATTGTATAACAATGGTTTGTTCTGTAGACAATCAAAATATTGTTTAAGGGGGCTAATAATATTGACCTTAAAATGGTTTTAAAAAAATTATAACTGCTTTTATTCTGGCCGAAATAAAACAAAAAAGACTTTTTTAGAGGAAAAAATAATATAGGAAACACTGTGAGAAATTATTTGCTCTGTTAAACATAATTTGGAAAATATTTGAAAAAGAAAAAAAAAAAAATCAAAGGATATAAGGAATATTCAAAGGAATAATTTTGATTTCAACTGTACATAAGATTTTCATTTGACAAATAAAAATGTCTCTTATATATGGAGTACAATATACAAAGAAAGCAGGGCTGACACAAGCGTGCCCATCTAGCTCTCTAATTGCAGCGAAGCGGCAGAACGAAGCAGGCAGACGGAGGGAGGAGAGAGCAGAACAGAGAGGGGAAGAGGAGGGGGAGAGGAGGGCATCTTGTCAGCTCTGTTAATTGCGAGATGTGCTGAATCAACGGCTGCAAAACGCAACCACTGTGGCAGAAAGAAAAGAAAAAGCCCCACAATGCCACTTCACTTCAAAACCTGCGGTGAAACATAAAACCTCAGGTGGCATAAAGAACAAGAAAAGAAGATGTTCAATAAAGAGTTATGTTTATGTTTTTAACTAATAGTGCTGATGAAAAAAATCTTTCCAGAAAGTAAGATCGTTCATTAGCCGGAGGGAAAATACAGATGGAGAAGAAATGAGATTTTGACAAAATTCTCATTGTTTTCTATTTAAAAGCATTATTACCGTGCTGTCTTCTATTTTAATATATTTTATAATGCAATTTATTCCTGTGACTGCAAATCTGAATTTTCGCAACCATTAACATTAATCATTTAGAAATTGTTTTAATATGTTGATTTGCTGTTCAAGAATCATTTCTTATTATTAATGTTTAAAATACTTGTTGTGCCGCTTGAAGGGGCTGTATGTAGAGTTTTAATTTATTATTACTGAACTGCAGCCAGCAACATATTGCTCTTATTCACACTCATGCTCATGTCATGTACAACAGAGCGAACATGATTCCAGCCTCCAATATACTAATGGCAATGGACTTTTATGTTATTTGTGCAGAAGTACAAAAAAAATTTAAATATCTTTGCCACAATTAACTTTAAACAAACATTTCAATGTAGGGCTGCACAATATTGGAAAAATCTAACATTTTATTTTTCTGCGATATACACTCACCGGCCACTTTATTAGGTACACCACTCCAACTGCTTGTTAAAGCAATATTCTAATCTGGTTCTAAGACCGGTTTATTGAACATGACAATGAGTTCACTGAACTAAAATGGCCTCCACAGTCACCAGATCTCAATCCAATAGAGCACCTTTGGGATGTGGGCGATCGGGAGATTCGCATCATGTATGTGCAGCCGACAAATCTGCAGCAACTGCGTGACGATATCATGTCAATATCGACCAAAATCTCTGAGGAATTTTCCAGTACCTTGTTGAATCTATGCCACAAAGGATTAAGGCAGTTCTGAAGGCAAAAGGGGGTCCAACCCGACACTAGTAAGGTGTACCTAATAAAGTGGCCGGTGAGTGTATATTGCGATATGAATACAATTTTATCAGATGATTTGAATAGCTCTATTTGAAATGAAATCATTTAATTTAGATTGTCTATGATAATTTTGTAATGAACAATAAATAAGATAAATAAATAAGAGCAAAGATAAAAGTGAAACAAGCAGTGCTTTATGGTTTTCCGGAGAGTCAAACAGTAGTCATATATTCAGATATATTCCTTCATTCATTTTCCTTCACTTTAGTCCCTTATTTATCAGAGGTCATTCCAGCATATGTTTTTATGCAGCGGATGCCCTTCCAGTTGCAACCCAGTACTGGGAAACACCCATACACTACAGCCAATTTAGTTTATTTAATTCACCTATAGCCTTTGGACTGTGGGGGAAACCAGAGCACCCAGCGGGAAACCCACGTGAACAGAAGGAGAACATGCAAACTCCTCACAGAAATGCCAACTGGTCCAGCCAGGACT